>JANHAO010019791.1:0-13084 GCA_026873985.1 Saraca asoca
TATGGATTAAAATTTGGCAACACTTAAAAAAGTGTTGTCTATTATATCTGTGGCAACAGTTTTAAGAGAGTGTTGCCTAAAATTGAAAACAAAGGTAACAGTTAAAAAACAGTTGCCTATGTTAATATTAGGCAACGGTTTTTAAATGTTGTCGGATTTAGTGTTGCCTAAAGGAAAAAATGTTGTAGTGTAATGTTTTGAGGAGACTTTAGACGTTATTTATTTATGTTGAAACTAATATGTAATATCATATGTCTACATCATTTTCTAATTAAAAGCTGACATCTAATATACGTCTTTTTGTATAACAGAATGTAAATATGTCAAATTTATTTTGAATTATTTTGACTATTCTCGTTGGTTTGGTAAAATGGAAATCATTAGATAATTTTACAATTTCATAATATTGAAAATATAAAATTAATTGTAATATTGTCAGATCAGTAAATTAGTTTTACTTAAACAATTTGATTAAGAATTCAATTGATAAATTAATAAAAAAATTATTTGACTATAATAAAATAAGTCATGCATTATATTATAATAAAGTTCTTTGATGTATAATCAAATAAGAATATAATTGATAAATTAATAAAATTTTTTGACATCATTTCTATATTTTGTAGTATTAACGTTGGTTTTTGTTACAAAAACTCACATCATTTCTATTTTTTAAATTGTTGTATGTTTTATTTTGTTGGGAGGAATGAAAGCTTCAATTCAACAAAATTGTTGTCCAGTTGCAAGCAATGGTATAATAGCTTTAATAATAATATCGTTGTCATGTTGCAAGTAATACTATAGCATTTGCTTGCAAAAATTAAACAACATTATTGTTTAAGATGTTATACCGTTGTTGCGATAAGACAATAATATTATTGTAGAAGTTGCAAGCATTGCTTGCAGTAAGATAACACACACACATCAAGTACACCCATTGTCCTTTTATTTAAAGGATCCTTGTATATTCCCTGTTTAAAGGAAAAAAAAGGAAAAAAGGGTAAAAATAAACTATAGACATTCAGAGCAAGCTTGAGCAAATGAAATTAAGCAACAAAAGAGAAAGAAAAAGGAAAAAAATAAATAAACATTGAGAACAAATTAAAATAGAGTGAGAGTCAGGAGGATGTACTGGCCTTTTATAAAGGAAACAGACTATAAACATCGATTAATATGTTGGAATTGATGTGTGATATCATATATCTGTGTTAGTTTCTATTATAAAATCGACATCTAATTTACATCCTTTTATCTACAAGAAAATAAATGCATTGAATTTATTTTGAATTGTTTTGATTATTTTTGTTGTCTTGGTAAAATAGAAGAAATTATTGATCATTAGAGAGTTTTACAATTCTATAATCTTGAACTATGGAAAATTAATTGTAAAATTGTCATATCAGTGAATTAGTTATACATAAACAATTTGTTAAGAATTTAATTAATAAATTAATAAAAAATTATTTGACTATATATTATAAAAAGTGCTTTAAAATATAATCAAATAAGAATCTAATTGATAAATTAATAAAAATTTTTGACGGTTGAGGAATCATAGATTTTGAAGATGGTTTAAACCTAAATATTAATCCAAATTTAATAATTACAAAAATATGTCGATTACTTAACTTAAACCAACATCAAATGTAATATTGAATTTAGATGTTAGTTGTTTCATACGAATTAATATTATAATTTTTCTTATATTTATAAAAGTACTACTACACCTATATGTATGTTGGTTCACTTTTCATCTAATGTCTATTTATCAACATTATTTCTAAATTTTGTAGTAGTGATCATTACATATTTGCATAATCACTTGTTAACAACAATCTTTCATACTATCGTCAAAAAATAAATTCTTTTTTTTTCAATTGACATGAAACTATTATTAATATTAAACATCGTATATATGTATATATATTTTTGTGAAGAGGAAAATTAATTGCACAATTAATTAATTTACAAAGCACACACATTCATCCACAAATATAAACTTTATATTAATGTGTGAGCCTTATAGCGTTGTGAATCATGTAATCTGCCCAGTGTATTTTGAAATCCGACTTTTATCTTATTTTGCCTTTTCCCACAGGGCATTAGCTAGGGTTTTAAAAACTGGAACCGAAAAACTGCGAAAAGAAATGACATGTTCAACCAAACCGCCTGTGCCTGAGAAACCAACTCTAATCCATGCTGGAAGAACACTCCTCAAATCAACTAAGAGTAAGACGCTACATGTGAACCCCTTTCCTAGCCCTGTTGGATCATCATAATGCACAACACCACTTAAATTTTTTGCAGGAGGATCATAGCTTATAGTTGCAAACCCTATCGAATCAATATCCCCAAAATACCATGGAGCAGTTATTACTGAATCAAGAGAGTTTACATTAATCCCTAGATGTGCAAATACCGGATCCCATATATTCGAGAAAGAGTCGAATTCCACCGTAACTATTCGATTTTTATCGGCATTGAAAGCAGATTCAGGACTGAATAATCCAAGAAATCCGCCACTCAAATTTTTTGGGATGTCGGAGTTGAATGGAGCTAAGAAGAAAGCAATTCCATCTTCAAAATCAGCTCCTCGGTGATCTTCAGTTGGTTTCACAATGAAAGTAAAGGTTGCTGTGAAGCCTGAAAGCTCGCCGGTTTTGGCATCCCAAAGGTGTATTGGTGCTGCATATGAAGCTTGGCCAGAACTATTGGGCGCGATTAGAGTGTAAACAACTTTCGAAAGTTGTATTACATTGAATTCTGCGGTGGCGTCGCCTTGGAAGGTTAGGTCATTTTTGGGGTCCTTGAAAGTGGGGACTTGGAAGGAAGCTGAATTCACATTGTTAGTCAGAAAAAGAAAGGAAATGAAGAACATGAGGAGAATGGAAATGCGATTTAAGTTGAAGATAGCCGTGTTTAGGATTAGGATTATGGAGAACTGGGAATTGTGTAACTTCATATATTGGTTCTATGGTAGCCAGGAAAATGAATCAGGTCACATCCTTCGAAGTAGCCAAATGGGTTGCGTTGTATATATATGTGTTTAGACTTTGGAAGGTCAGAAGGTGATCGAAACTACGCAACTATTTACACTGCTCATGGCCAAGGACAATAAAAGAAAACAAAGGTATTTCCTTATTCTTATTTTTTCTGACAAAATAAAAAATTCTATCGTTCTTTTAACATTGTTGTTTTAATTTTATAATTATAATTATTATAATATATACTCTAAAGATCAGCACATAGATGTAATTCTTTGGCTTTCTCAAAGTCTAATTTGAGACTATCATGTTTGTCGTAACATAAATCTTGACCATTTATACTTATAGTTTGCATTATAAACAAAAGCTACGAACTAATTAACATGTGCAATTTTATCTGCTAAGAAGAATTTCGTATTAAAAAGAAGAAAAAGAAACAAAGCATGTCGGCAACTCCCATTTTTATACAATCGATAAACTTTGGATTCTACTTCTTTGTATCCCTGTAAATCTCTTTTTCTAAAAAGTAATAAAAATTCTTACTATAGAAGCGTGATATCAAGTTTTTTCATTCCGTTAATTATGCATTTATAGATTCAGTGGTGATATTCTCATTTACTCATTTTTATTTGGTAAAAACATGAGTGTATAGGATCCACAATATCGCATAGTCACACACTACTTAGTGAACCAGAATAAGATCGAGAATATCATTCATTCATATAATAGGAGTCTTTGGGTTGCAAATTAACATAACAAAGTTGTGGACTGCTTCAAATCAATTAGCTACTTAAAAAGTTCGATTTGTGTTCTATTGCTAATTGTTTGCTAAGGTAGTCTTGTGGCTATAAAAACTTGTACTAGATAAATTCATTTTTGTTACGCCTCGTTTCACAACACGTGATCGGTGTAGAAGGTTATCAGAAGATAATCCTTTACAAGCCTAACAATGTAGTAAAAATTCTTGATGTGACACATCTCCTATATAGAGTACAACTAGACAAGTATAAAATATGTAAGAGGTGAGGACACCTAACAAACACAGACAAAGTTATCAAAATACTTCATCAGATTTCTAATAAAAATTTGGCAAAATTTTCCCTATTTTTTAAACCATGGGCACTAGGCCAATATAACAGTTGTAACTATATGCCGTACTCATAACTTGTATAACTAAATAAAAGACCATTGGCGCCTAGGCATCATAATATCTACAATTACTGGACAACAACTAGACACAATTGCATAAACAACTCAACTATACTAACTACCAAAATATCACCATTAATAAGCATTTAAGTTTCACAAAAGAGGTCTACCTAATTAAGGAACAGACTCTGGGCTGGGTGGATATGTGTGAACAGTAGGAGTAGCCCTAGACTTTGAAAATAGAAAAGAAAATGGAGTAAGTTTCATAAAAATCTAGTAAGTGAACAATTCTCCAAGAAACTAAAGGTTGATTACACATCATGTTCAATTGCTGTGTAATATAACATACATACATACATACATACATATATGTATATACATATATATACACCAGTTTATAAACATTTTAGAAATAGAAAATTTCAATTCATCGAGGAAATCAAATTCAATAAATGTATAAATTAACCTGTTAAAATAAAATGCAAAGTATAACATTTTAAAGAATACTCATCATAATGTAAACTAAAAGATATCATTAAAGCCTTTCATATTTCTCAAATAATCAAGTATAAGAAAAGTTCAAAATTTCTATATACAATTGGAATTCAAAGGATAATTCCTAAAGGCAATCCTGCCTAACATATATTAATCATCATCATCCATCTTATTCTTCCAACAAATATCCTTCCTTTATTCCTTCAACAGATATAATCCTACCACAAATGTACTTGAAGGTTTTCTAAAGGAATTTCCAATGGATTTAAATTTCAAGAAAACTCATTTAACAAAATATTTCAAGTGACAATAAGCATTTGAAAGTAAAGAATTGTTTTAAACTAACTCATAAATTGAATTATCTGACAACATTGTCATCCATTTCATGTAGCATATTGTTCATTAATTCTAACAATCCACTATAGCAAAATAATACAGTCACTAGCATCTTACACAGTAAATAATATATGAAGAATAGGTATATTATAGTACTCTATATCCATATATATATATATGAGACATATGATTATATTTTCAAAAACAAGGAATTATCAACACTTTAATTACTTAACAATCTTAGTAATTTATTATGTTCCAAGTCCCGATATCAAATAAAATCAATATTTTTGTAAACAGAAATTCACAAAAGGAGTAGAATTATCCACTCATCTTTGAAGGTAAGAAGATAACTTCAAATTGTAATCTTGAATCATAACTTTCCAAAATAGCTTATCCAACTAATTCACTAAAACCTAATAACAAAAATCATCAACCATCTCACAAAATAAATTCCTAATTTAACATAAAATCTTTTAATTCCATAAATCTAATTCTAAAACAAAAGAAATTCAAGTTAAAAAAAGGAGTATAATTATACTCACTATTTTGACACAAGTTTAGGGTTTAGGGAAAGGAGGAAGTCGATCTGCTGCGATGAGTTGCTAGTACAAATGGCTGATACAATAAGGTAGGCACATCCGATGAGTTGCTAGTAGCTTCTAGTTGGACAGAATGTTTGTAGGTCCAGTCCAGCGACTCTGTCGTGCATGATGCAGAAACCAGGGCAGAACTGTTTGTTAAGCAAGCAAGGATGATCGAAAGGCAGACCAGGGCTCAACAGAAGCTAAACAAAGCAGACTGAGAGCTATGCCAGAGTAGAGTTAAACAAGAGCAGTAGCAGGTTGGAGTTGGATCGAAGCTAATTGGAGAGGATGAAGTAGAGTAGCAGCAGCTCAAGAGCTTGGAAGGTAGAGGCGAACCGAGGATAGAACTGAGCAATAGTTAGGAAGAAGAAGAAGAAGAGGAAGAAGAAGTCAGAGAATCGGGAGAAGCTGGGTTGATCAGAGGAGGAAGCGGCTTGACTGAGAAAAGAAAGAAGGAGCAAAGGAGCTAGTCTGCAGGCTCGTCAACGCAGAAAGAAAAAGAAAAGGAGTAAAAAAAAAGAAAAAGAAAATGAAGGAAAAGGGAAAATTACCCTTTAGACCAAAAAAAAAAAAAAAAAAACTCACATTAAGACATCTATTTGCGAAATTTTTTAACAAACTAAACATGTATCAGGTTATAATTTATGTATTTTTAACATATAATTTTACATGTTTAATATTAGTTCAATTTATTTATTAGAGTATTACAATTTCACATTTAAGTTAAATAAAATTAATTTGATTTAAATTGTGTAATTCTGAAATTGTTAAAATAATTTTAAAATAGTAGCTACAAGAATTAATAGCACTGTTCGATCAAGTTGTCGTATAAGATTAATTTCTTACATCTCCTTCATTATTAAACGTAGAAATTAATGTGCCACGTGATTGCTTACATGCCATTTTGCCCCTGCAAAGTAGCAGCCGAAGCAAGGGAGTTGATAATGAGCATGCATGTTGGTAGACATTTGTGCATGTAACAGATATTAGTTGCGGCCAGATTAAATTCGTTTGTGCATGTAACAAATGGGTGCACTGAATTTGTGCATGCATGTTGGTAGACATTTGTGGATGTAACAGACATAACAAATACAAGTTGATAATGATTTCACAAAATGACATAACATGTAACAGATACATATTAATGAATGCACTCATTTGAAGACATTTCATATTAATAGAGTGAAAAAGAAACAGCAAATACAACATGATCCACTTCGAAAAACCAATAAGTAAACCGGCTTAAGTGGCTAACATTAGCATGTCTTATTCTGAAGCCCCAACCCATCTCCATTTTCCCCCATCGAGAAAAGACTGTCCTAATTAAAGCTCGAACTGAAACTCCATGAAAGAACTGGGTGTGCTTCAACCAATTGCCCAGTGGCACCAGAGAAACCAACTCTAACCCATTCCGGAAGCAGAGTCCTCAAATCCACCACAAACGACACACTATTTGAAGATGCATTCACAGGTCTGCCAGGATAACTTATAAAAGCACTTAAAAGCTTCTCCTCAGGATTATAGCTTACAGTGGCAAATCCAGTCAACCCAGCACTGGGAATTTCCCAAGGCGACGTCGTTGCAGAAGCAACAGAGTTTACATTGATTCCAAGATGAGCAGAAAGTGGATCCCATGGATTCGCAAAAGTGTCAAACTCAACAGCAACTATCCGATTTTGGTACACATTCAAAGCGGATTCAGCACTGAATAATCCAAGGTACCCGCCGCTGGAATTTTTCGGGATGAAAGAATTGAAGGGAGCTAAGAAGAAGGCGATTCCGTCACCGAAAAGTCCGGGACCAGTTGGCTTGACGATAAAAGAGAAGGTTGTCGTAAAGCCGGCGATTTTGCCGGTTTTTGAATCCCAGAGGCGAATCGGCGACGAGAATGAAGCTCGGCCGGCACTGTTAGGAAATGGGACATTGTTTACAATTTTTGTAAGTTGGAGAATTCCGTTTAATGCAAAGCCATCGCCTTCGAAGGTTAAATCATCTGTGTATGGACCGAAAGTGGGGAATTTAAAGGAGGCCGAGTCAACTTTTTTTGCAAGAAAAAGGGAAGAGATGAAGATTGTAAAGAGAATTGAAATGAAATATGGGCTTGAGTTAGAAGCCATGATATTTGATTTAGATATGGGGAAGAATAGTTAAGTGGATGGTATATATAGAGGTTTTGGGGTCATGAAATGAGAATATGTTAAATCCTATTGAGAAGCCGAATGGCTAATATTTTACACATGCATAGGAAGTTTCAGGAGGAGATGAAAACAATGCAGTGGTACTCTTCGCACGGCCTTGGACGGACGAAAGAGAAAGCAAAAAGCTTTTGTTTGTATGTTTACGATAGACAAGAAAAAAAACAGTTAATTGCTTACCATGTTCCAGCTGTATTGAGACTTTTTCTTTCTTATATATATATATATATATATATATATATATATATCTATATTCACATACACAGGTGGGTACATTGATTACTTAATAGAAACAATTTTCCATTTAATAGTACTATCATTTGCTTATTATTTGTATCACTGCAAGAAAATAAATTATTACTGACGGTCATGACTTCATATAAAGAGAGAATCAATTATGACTATATATTTAGAGTGCAAATATATATATATTTTTTTGTTATCTTTGTATACAAAAATTTATTTACTTTTCTTCTCATAAGGGTGGACCAACTTCCTCGCACCTTAAGTAATCTAGTCCAAATCCAAATTAAGTCATCTATATAAGAATTAGAGAATTTAAAAGCATTAATTAGTAGTTTGGATTACCTTTCATGTCGATTAGGATCGATTAGTTTGATTGTTAATTTTCATCTGAATGTAATTCATAAAATATTTATCCGACAAATATTAATGGTGCTTTTGAAATAAATAAATCCGAAAATTGTCTTGTTCAATGGTGAATATGATGAAGTACATTTACTTCTTTTGTTTTTTTTCATACAATTTGTGAAGAAAGGGTAATTTGCAACGATAGTCACATTTTTTTGTGGTTATTTAACTTATTGTTAGATTAATTTATGCATTTATCTCATATATCAATTGAATTAAAAATGTAATAGTTTTAGGATACAGAAGAGTTCTCCTTCATGAATAGTCTCATTCAATTAAGAAATTAAAATTTTCACCCAAATGATCTAAATTCTTTCACTTCCAAATCGTCTATTTACATTTTGCACTTTTATTATTTGATTGTCTCACTCAGATAGGCTTGATTTTGATTTGATAAAAAAATCATGAAGCAACAAAATAATAAATTCAACCAAGATTGCACTAATTAATTTCAACCTGAAATGATAGAATTGTCAGTGCTTTTTCACCAAACTTTGGTCGTGGGAGAGAAGCACACTTTGGAAATCTATTCCGTCATAAATTACAACTCAAAGGACCATATACGTATGTCCTCTTCATATAATAAAAAAGTTCACTTGAGAAAGTTTAAAAAGACTCTATTGGCTAAGTATTATTACAATACAATTTAGAAATTCATGTATATAACATCAACCTTACCCGTGTGTCATAGTTTGGGATTTGTGATCAAATTTGATAGGTACATGTACTCAGATTTGGATGAAACTTCATACAAAAATTAAGCATGAAGAGAAAATCATGTGACGCAAATTTGAAAAAAAATGCTCAAATAAATTATTTTTTCAATTTTTTTCCATTTTAAGGATATTTATATAATTTTGATTGAAGTAACTTATCTAGTGCAAATAAATAAGCATATGATTGTGATCTTTGAATTTTTATCTTCCCATCGATATGTTGTGGTGCATTAAAATCCTTAGAAGTTAAGAGAAAAATTCTTATATTAATTTAGAAAATGTATATCTACTCCTGCCATTTAGGCTTTACCTTAAATTAAAATACTCTTTAGGAAGGGAGTGTTCGATGACTCGAGGTGGGTATCGAGACATTTATCTAGGGAATCGAGTATGTGGCCTTAAGCCTCCCCTACACACTTGGGAGTTTGTATTGAGGTTTCTTAAATGTGAATAATGAAGAAGTCCATATTCAATCGAAATATTATTCTGCAAAATTTATTTACTTTTGGCCGCATTCATTAACATTCGTTTGAATCGCATAAACACATCATAATTATTTATATGAATAACTTGATTATTTTTATATGCGATTTGGTTGCTATATGATATGTGATTTGTGCTTATAGTTGACTCAATATATTATAAATTGTGGGTGTTGCTCGTTATTTTTAAAACTTAGTTAGTGTATGACCAACCGAAGAGTGTAAGCGCCGCATGTTTTGATAATCAAACTGCCAGACTGTGACTTCGTGGTATGTAGTTTCACAATAGTTCAATCGATCCCTTATATGTAAGAAATCAAACGAAATCTTCTATTACCTTATTCTGATCGCGTCTTAGTTTTGCACGAAGAATACACAAAAACAACTACACGTATAATGCAATCCAAACACATGTCAGCCCTTCTATAATTTTAAAAAGTAATGTCGGAGTTTTACTTACTTGATCAACCTAATATTAATCACAGTATCTTTTAATAAGATTTAATATAATTAATCTCACTTATTCATTAATTTTACCTATTCAATCAATTGAAACAAAAAAAAAAAAAACAACATTACTAACGATGCTTAAAAATGTTAAGGTTACTTGGGACCACACAAATTGTCTTCAGTTGGTGAGGCAGGCATTAGTAGACTAATGACATCAATAAATCAAGTAAACTGTTATTAATAGGAAAACTCCAAATCTTCGAGACATGTCCCGAAGTTGACTAAACAAGAAATAACATGATTATTCATAACACTAAGGTTGACCTCACCAAGGAACAGAAACGCTAGTACACAATTCCCGAAAAAAAAAAAGGAAAAAACGAAACACTCAAACGACATTATTATTGCTTTGCTTCAAATCAGACCAAACGTTCACTTTCATTATTCTCTTCCTTGGGAGTGCATTCTGATCTTCATAGATGCAAACTGAAAGACCATGAAAGAATATCATGAGTTTCAACCAAATCACCAGTAGAAGCAGTGAAGCCGATTATAACCCATTCCGGCAAAACACTCCTCAAATCAATTGTATAACTCAGACTAACAAACCTATTCGGCTGAGAATCAGTATAACCCAGCAACACACTTAGCTCTTTGTCCTTAGAATCATAGCTAATTCGAGCCTTTCCTACCGAAGCCCTCGGTACATCGTTAATCGGCCAATCCAAACTCTTCACTGACTTTATAGAATCGATATCAATTCCCACATGAGGAGCCACGGAATTCACCGGATTCGGATCCCATTCATTTCCAAAGCTGTCAAATTCGACCGCCACAATTTGATTTTTCGACGGGTCTAGGGCAGATTTAGGACTGAATAGTCCGAGATAACCTCCGGATGAATTCTTAGGGATGCTGAGATTGGAATCGAAAGGGGCTATAAAGAAGGACAAGCCATCCCCATGAAGCGGCAAGCCGAATGTGTCTACAACAAAGGAGAATTCAGTGGTAAAATCGGCAACATTTCCTGTGGTTTTGTCCCAAAGATGGATTGGTGTGAAATATATGGCTCGGCCAGCACTGTTTTTGATTAGCTTTGTGAGTTGAATAACCCTACTTGGTGCACGTGCGTCACCAAGGAGGACTATAGGAAATTCATCTTCCAACTTAAAGCTTGGGAAGTTGAAAGAGAATGATTCCGAATTGACATTATTGACAAGCAAGAGGAAAAATGAGAACATTGCGAAAAGAGCGGAAAAGTAGGGTTTTGAGTTGGAGGTGGCCATGTTGGTGAATGTGATGCAGGAGAATGAGGAGATTGTGGATATATATAGGCATGTCTGGGCCTGCTATGTATTAAAATACAAATATTTGAATAAGTTCGACGAAATGAGGCAAATGACTTACTTAGTATATTGCCAGCTAAGGGTGAAGAATGCAAGAAATTGTCCAAAAGAATTTTGGTCAACGTGATGTTGGATATCACATATCACATTGCATTTGTCTTAAAATAATTGTCACTTGCACTACAACAAAAAAAAAATGGATAATTTCAATGCTTTTCATATTTTAATGTTTTCCATCAACAATAGAATGTACAGTGTAACAGGCTGATAGCTCTCTAGCTGAAACCGTGTAGCACATGTCTCCATTCTTGGCTGACATGCCAACCTTCCTTCAACTTGAGCCACACTTGAATAAATAATCGGGACATTGTCGAATATGCATAATATGTCCGAAGACAACATAAGCAAGTAAATCGAAGCATTAACACATACCAAACAACTGAGCCTCAAGAACAACCCACACAAGTAGCCTTTAAGGCGCAACAGGCAAAAATAAAGGGATAATCGAATAGGGAGAGGGACAAACTCCATTTTATTGATATATACCTCATTACATAGATTGGAGTGTGTAGGGGAGGCTTCAAGCTGATACACTCCTTTATATCCCTTAGACTAAGTGCCAACAAGCCTTGAAGGAACACCCAACAAAGCCCCAAGGTGCTGTCAACTGAGTGCTTGACAAATTGCTGACACTTCCCCCCTAAAGAGTATTATGAGCAAAAGGCCATCTGCCAGGATTAGACATGCTTTTTGTGAGTTAACATAATGCCTTTTCTTCGAAGCTTCGGGTAGAGATTTTGTGCTATCTTATATGTACATAAAGCTAAAAATGCAAGGAATGCAGCCATGTTCTTTTCGACTCGCACTGGACAAGCGAATCCTATTAAAATTATAAAAATACCCCTAAAATAGGGAAATTTTGAAAAATTAGTACACAAGCTAGATTGCTCCCAAATTTAAGCCACAAGGCTTTCATATTATGCTTGATTTTATCACAAAGTTTTGTATCAAATTGAGTATGTTTGCCCCCTCAAATCACCTCAAATCATTCACAAGGCTAACTTGTGATATTCTCCCCCACTTAAGAAAAGGTCAATGCCCTCATTGACGTCCCAATCAGACACAGCTCCCATGAAGATCTTCAGCCTGCTCCTCTTGAGCAACTCCCTTAAATCTTCATGAGGGTTTTCAGCTAACTCCTCTTAGCTGCTCCTTCAACCAACCCTAACTTGTCTTTTTGGACCAACGTTACTCAAGGACTTTTGAAAAGATGGCACCCTCAACCTGAGATAGCATCAGGATAGTCTTCAGTTTATTGCTTATCAGCTCCTCCCTCGACTTCCTTCTAACTTGTCTCCTTAAACTAGTTCCATCAAGATCGTGCCACCTCTATAGATTATAATGAGTTTCCCCTGAACTCAAAATTTTATTACCTCTGTAGACATTAATGCACTTCTTTTTGAAACTCGTGAACTTTGCTGCTTCCATAGGCTTTGAATGGGTTTCCTTTGAAACTAAAAAATTTGGGATAAGTCTCCATTGAAACTCAAGAACTTTGTGTTAGAATTGCTCCGGCCAGAAGAGGGAAAATTTCAAAAATTTTCTCAATGAAGAACACCAAGAGGCCGAAACTCATCACCACAGATCCGTTGGTTTGAGGTTACAATGTATCACATACATTAAATCAAATACA
>JANHAO010019792.1:0-13081 GCA_026873985.1 Saraca asoca
TATGACCTACTGGGCACTTGAATCATGCTAGCTAAGGCATGACCTACTAGGCAATTCATTGTTAGTTGAGGCATGACTTACTAGGCACATGAATCATGTTAATTGAAGCATGACCTACTAGGTAATTCATTACCAGTTGAGGTACAACCTATTGGGCACTCAACTTATGTTAGTTAAGGCACATCGATGTGACCTACCTGGGCACTCGAACTCATGCTAGCTGAAGGGCATTCATATGATCTACTAGGCACATAACTCATGCTATCTGAGATGCATTCATGTAGCCCATTAGGCACATAACTTGTGCTACCTAAGGCGTATTCATGCACCTTACTAGGCATACAACTTGTGCTAGTTGAGGTGTGACCTATTGGGTAATCAAATTACTAGTTGAGGCGTGACCTACTAAACATTCAACTTGACAAAAATTCATTTAAGTCATGGTTTGCTAAACTACTTGACAAATATTTATCAAGCCATAGTTTGCCAACTGGGCTCCATTCATATTAACCAATGTTTTATTGTCTATAACCTATTGAACATTCAACTATGGAAATTGAGAAGAATAAAGCAGGAACATTATAAGAAGTCATTAAAACCTCCTTCAATGAGGTGAGTTTTCATGTGAAAGTTTAAAGTTAAATTCAAAATTAGCTTGCTATAGTCATGGCCTAGGGGGAAGTCTGGCCCTTAGAAGCTGAACTCTACAGGGCTAGAGGGTCAACGTATAGGGTGAGCAAGTTGTCCATTTGATTATCAGGAGCCTCAATGACCTGCAAGCTACTTTTGCCTTGAATAATACCCTGAGTAGAAGAAATTCCACTTGCAGATTATCCACCCTTATTGGGAAAAGCTACCTTCATAGCTTCTTTGAAGCCCTTAATGGCCTTATGAACATCCTTACCAAAAAAGGAGAAGTCCATCTCTTGGTGTTTTTACCATAAGGCTTTCAAAAAGCCCATGGTAGTATCTTCTTTCACTTTCATGACTAGTGTAGTGGTCTTTGCCTTAGCTTGAGCTATCTTTTCTTTTGCCAAAGCAACCTAGTCCATGATTGCCTTATTATCCTTCTTAGCAGCCTCAGATTGCTGCACTACCACTCCTAACTCATTCTTTGCTCTTGATAACTCTTCACATACCTTATTGAGATATGAGGTAAGGCTAGATTTGATAGCTTCGTGGTTTGCCATCTCATGAGACAGTGCTTTTTCAGCTTCCTTCTTGGTGATCTCAATGTCTCTCAGTTGAGTCTTAAGTACTTGCATTTTGTTCTTTAGCTCTAACACCTTAGTGGTTACAATGCAAGTCACCCTCAAGCTTCTTCTTGTTCTTTTCCTAAGCTAAGAGCTTGTCCCTCAGCTTTATTGCCCTCAGTATACTCATATGATTAAGTCAGCTTACAAAGAGGCAAAAGAACCAAAGTAAAAGGACATAACTTACCAACAAGCCATGACGAGCTATATAGCCTATCAAGTCCTCATCGAACACCTTTGACTCCAATGCCTTGGTGTGGGTCCCCAGGATTTGGTTTACATTCCCCTTGAGGAAGTTGAAATACTCCCCTACTTTTAGGCCAAGACTATTAGGTCACTCTTCAGTCTCGACCTCAGATGCCACTTATTTTATAACAACAATAACTTTCTTCTCTTTCTGCACTCTTTGCTTCTTGGTAGACGGCTTGGATAGGGATGGGACCTTGATTGTCTTGACCGCCTTGACCACTTCAGGCTGTGAGGTAGGAATCAACACCTGCAAGGTCACTACTGCTACAACCAGAAAAGAAGATTGACTTGCAACAATAGTGATTGTAGCAACAACAGGAGCTGATGAGGTTGCGATAGCAGTAAGGTCAACAGATTGAGTAGGGGCTAGTGGTATGTGAAGGATCAGCTTCACCATGTCTTTGTATTCTTTGAAGTTTGTTGGGCTGACCTTTTTAATTCAACAAGCTTTGATGTCTTCGGTGAGCTCGATGTTAAAAGTTAAAGCAAGCTTGTGGGAATGTAGGAGATCCTTGTCAAATTTGATGTCATTTTTAAGGTCATCCATTATAGCAAATTGGTCCAGCACTTCAACCTCCTCAGCCCTTAATGTCGGTTTCTCCTACCAACTTTGTTTATAAAATGAAACAGAATGTATAACCAAGAATGAAATAAGTATAAGAATTCATGCAAGCTCGCATGTCTTAAGGTCACTTATCAGGAGTAAGGATGAAACCAAAATTGTGAAGATGACATAGAGATGGGCAAGAAACATAAAACCAGTGGGTTTTATAGTTCCCCACATTAGACTTGCCCTTAGCATCACCTTGTGATAAAATTCTCTGGTACTCGATTTGCTAAGCTAAAAGATAGTAAATCCCATCATGTTAACCTATGCCCTTAATGCTATAAAGATAGTGAAGAACCCTTGCCAAAGGAGGAGGGAGGTTATTCCTAAGGTAAAGGAGTGCAGAGGAGGAGAGTTAGGAGTAAGAGTTTAGTGTGAGTTGGAAAGGGCAAAGCTTTAATTTATTTAACAAATCTATAATGTAAAGATGGACTAGGAACCTAAGCCCAGTATTAAGGTTATGGGTGCTGATGGCAACAAATTACAAAGGAGGATAAGCTGCATGATCATCAGGTAAGGGTGCCATGATACAACAGCTATTGGGGAAACGATATGTTTTAACTATGCTCCTAAGCTTGTCAAGCTTGATGGTCAAAGAGTGGTGATTAAACACCATACGAGCTAAAGACCTATGACTCCTAGTGACTTGTTAGCCCTCGATAGAGTCAGGATAAACAATGAACTTCTTAGTGACCTCACCATTCCCAGAAGCCATTTTATCTATGGCATGCACTAGCTCCTTACTCCAGGCTGGAGAGCCAAAATCATTAGCACTCCTTACTTGGTGACCATGGCATTTATGAGTTATAGGCATCTACACAAAAGAAGGAATAGCCAGGTCGCTACAAGTAGATACCTAAGAGCTAGGATTGATAGAAAATTTCCTATACAAGGGGTCATACATGCCTCATATCACCACACCTAAGACGCAAACTATTAAAAATATAGGGGGCTCAACCAATGAGCCTATCAGGTCACTAAACCTTAGGAAACAGAAGGCTAAATCTAACCATCTATGACCCTAAAATCAACAGGTAAAATTTCTAGCAACTAACAAGCACACACCACCAAACCAAGCAATAAGATATCAGAAACCCCTAAAGTAAGGCATTCATGAAAAGCAGAAGCTTAGAGTTTGAGAAAACTTATTGTATCAATAGAACAAGATGAGTTTTGAGAAGAGAACAATGAGAAGATTGATCTTCGACAACCTAAATCAAAAAATTGCAGTTGAAGCAAAAAAAATGAAGGCGACTATTTGTGAGCTTGAGAGACAAGCAAGAAGTAGAAGTGCCAATTTTCAAAAGTAACAAGAAAGAGGGAAAAAGGGTTTTCCTAACCTTATATAGCTTAATCAACCTCACCGTTAGATATGGAGATTGATCAATTGCCCTTAATTTGATGGTCTAACTGATAGTAAGGCTTAGTCATTGCCATGTTAACGACTATAGAAAAAGCGTGCATTAAATGCGATAATAATGGCATGGTAGATAAAATGATGGGATAAAAGCCTAAACAACGGTATGGCAGGTCACAGTTACTAGCAAACTACAGCTCTCAGTCCATAGAATGAACTAAAAGCCAGCGGGCTAATATTGTAAGTATTTTTGGGTCCATACAAATGGGTTGGTGAAAGCCCAATAGACAGACCCATTTGATTAGGGCCTAGCTCATCCTGGATTGAGGTCACTAGACCAAGCCATCAAGTCACCTAACGTGAACTCAGGTCACTAGTCAACAAGAGTCAAAGCAACAACCTTAAGTCATTGGTGAAAAGGCCTAGCCTATAACTCAAAGCATGCGTTCTCAACGATCAATCCAGGGAGATCCGTTTAGTTTCCTGTTTTAATGGGAATCCATTACTATCTATTATATAATCTTAATCAACTCATGATCCTTATCTGTAATTGATTTGCATTAAAACTATAACATCCTAACCACTATAAATAGGGGTTAAAATCATTGTACAAGTGACAATCAAGAGAAAAAGATTAATAGATACAAATACTTAGCAAAAAAATATTGAAAAATAAAATAACCGTAGATATAAAACATTGTATTTGGCCAAACCATTTTAAAAACTCTTGGTATCTTCCTATTCTTCCTCTCTTTCTCCCTTTCTTTTTACATACAATTTGCGATTTAAGGTTCAAGGCTTGGGTTGACCAGATTTTGCTGTCAACAGATTCCAAATGATTGCAATGTCTTGGATTCTTATACATTGTAGTTCCGTCTCTATTTTATATAAAAAATTCTCACTTTATTCAAAGTACTCAATAGAATTTTCAAGAAAAAGAATGATCCTTTGAATTAGATTCCAAATGATTGCCATGTCTTAGATTCTTATACATTTACGTGTCATTCCCTTTTTTTTTTTTTTAAATGATCAACAAATGGGTCTAATACATTTGAAATTTGGCTAGGTTTTAAATTCATTAAATAAAGCTAATAAGTTAAATGATCAATGCATAAGTTAAATACTTTAACTTAATTAATAAATGAATTGAGTTTAAATTTCTAGATTTTGGTTTATTTGACTTCTGAGTTGCTTCTTGCATACTATACATATTTTTTTTTAGTGAAATACTATTATAAGTTATTATAATTTTTAAGAATAATATTACATTTTTGTTAAAAATTTTGAATAATTATATATAAATTTTTTTAAAAAAATATTTGATTTTTGTTCAGGAACTTGATTGATAAGTTTGTGAATTCAAATCCAACTAAATTCTTCATCTCCAAAAATCAATTAATTTATAACTAAGTTAGGCTGAATTAAAAATGACTGAATCAAGCTTATTGCCTATCCTAACTTCCTCTATCGGATTTAATTTCTCTTGTAAATAGTTTTACATTTTTAACATATTATTAAGAAAAATTACAAATCTACTCATAATAACTGCTTATATGAGTGGCTACATACATAATACATACACACAAATATGATGTAGATCATTAGCCTCCATGTAAAGATGAGAAATATTAAAATAATACAATGGAAAAGAATATTAAAGTAATTCTACAATAATATTGATTATTTAATCATTTGAGACAACTTTCTGTTTTTTGCTAATTCTCTCTCTTCTACGCAACTTTGTCTTTCTCACATAATCCTATACTTCTTCCTCTTTGTGTGTGTGTTTTTTTTAAATCTATACAAAATTTTTACTATTAATATAAAATAAATTATGAACTCTTTTGTTTTTCCTAAACTTCTACTTTAAAGAAGGGAGCCAAAATATAAAAAATATTAAGAAAAAAAATGATTATACTATAAAATCTCATTATATTGATACAAACATGCTGTTAGAATATTAGATTGATTTATAGTACCAAATCTCTTTTCATTGTTTCAATAAGTATGTTTTTTTTATATTAAAGCTTTTAATTTTGCATATTAAGAGTCCCAGAATTAACTCCTTAATTAGCTATTTTTCTTATTTAACGTAGGGATTTTGTGTATAAATAGATTATATAATTCATGTATAATATAGACAATAGAATACTAGTCTTAATTTTGCTTGGCTTCATTCTTCATCCCGATACTAGGCTAAGCAGAGTGTTGTCCAGCCAACTTATGGTTCTGCTCCTTCTTCCAACTCACAAGGCTCATCGGTTTGCTGTAGGAAGGCACCCATCTATAGCCTGGTAGCTTCCCTTCACCTAACTGGGTCACAATTTGTGCTATTGCTATTGTGTTACCTTTATACACAAAGATCAAGGTGAGCTGGATTATTCGACGGTGATGTGATAGAGGCTCTAGTTCAATCACGATTTGAGCTACGTTTTGAAATCCATTTTAGCCTTTGAAGTAAATAGAAAGTTGGAGTCCTAAAGAGTATTAAGCTGATTGGAGTTGTCAAACTCGAACCATCTTGAGGTAGTTTTATGATTTCCTTTAGTCCATATTAGATTAAAGTTCTTTCATTTTTAAAATAATAGCTATGAGAACAAGATGAAGAAGTCACCTATTTAATATATAATAACAGTGTAATGACATAATTAGGCCATTAGTTTCAGGTAAAGGAATATATTCATGAACTAATAAATTGTGTAATTGGTATTTTAGGCCATTAATTACCTCCTGCTATGCCATTGGACTCATTATTATTAGTGGTGCATTGAGCAATTTATTTTTATTTTATATTTAAACTTAGTTTGTACAAAGAAGTAAGACAGAATATGGAAGGTGTAACTAAAAGTTTTACATCTTTTTAATTTATATTTCTATTTTAGTTCATATATATTTTCACTGATCTTGATGGATACTTGATTTGATTGTTTGCTTAGTGTTGTGAGCCATAATATGTTTAATATAGTGAGCAAAGAGGCACATGTAGGCTATTAATTAATTCAAGTTTATTTGTTTCTGGTATATCCGTAAATAATCTAGTCATGCATGATTACGTCTTGCTTCTGCATTGTCGTTTGGAAGCACACAATGCATTTAGTTTCTATCATTGTAACAAAAGGAGTAACTGATGAGGTTGGTCTTTTTAAGAGTTTGGGATTTTGCTTGATTTAGGCTATTGGTGATGGAATTTGATTGGGCACATGTATAAGAAGATAATGATGTGAGTCTTGCTAATTGGATTTTGTTTGTTTAAGGCTTCTCACCTTGAATCCACTTCATTTTTAGATTGAAAACAACATTGTTTTTCCTTTCTTTAGTTCATGAGAAGGTCACTTCCATGCCATAGGCAATAGCAGTCATCAGAAAGCATATTTGTTATTCTCTTTATTATCTTGTGGTTCAAATTTGGTATGAAACTATCTAATGATTAAAAATTTTCTATGAATTTACTAAAAGATAATATAAGTCTGAGAACTGGATTACTGGGGCATTGCACTTATTGAAAATCCTTTTCACACAATAAAAACATATATAGTTAAAAAGATGTGGAATTCTATCAGTTTCCACATTCAGCAATGACCCTCACTTTAGGCCCAACAGTAGGCAGCAGAGCAAGAAATTGCAATTCTACCTTTGGAAGAACCTGTCAATGCCAAAAATAGTGAATTTGCAGTGCTATTGTGTCTGTGCTTAATGGTTTGTTTGGGATTAGAGAAAATAGAGTGGGGAAGGAAATGGAATAGGCAGTCATCTTCCTTTTTCTATCCCTGTCAAACAAACCATAACAGTGTGTATCTAATTGACTTGTAGTAATGTTATGAAACAAACCATAGCAATTTCTTTTTCTTAGTTTGGCCATTTGGGGCATGCACTCTTAGATGCCGAGTCAGAATTCCATTTTCAAGAATCCTATTCTTGAAAGATAGAATATTATAATAATTGTTGTGCTCCAATAATTTTAATTGCTGTTGTGATCCAAATTAGAATTGGATGAGGATTATTATTAGGCTATAAACAAATTGTTTGCATTCATTTATGCAGGGCTATGACTTATTCAAAAGAGTAAAATTGGTTAATTAATATTGAAGTATTATATGCTTGCCACTTTTGTCTTATAGAGGTAACTTTCTGAGAATCTTGAGCTAAAATGAGCTAACATAAAACATAAAAGCTAAGCCTTTACACTTGAAACTTGAAACATAACCAAATTTAGTAAAATATATTAACAAGTTACATTAGCTCATTTTTTGCATCCTAGATATGTGCCCTGTTTTTCTGTTTACTGGAAATGTGAAATTCATAGTTGTGTCTTCTTCTGCATACCATCTGCGTGTGAAGCACCAAACTTTAATACCCTGGTTTGCTAATCTGCCTGTCTTTATGTGATTTCTTTCATCCTGCTGACTACTAAAGTTGGTATCATGCAAATATTATCTTGAAGCATTTAATGAGTTTTGAAAATTAGTGTTATTAATTAATGTAATAAACAAATTGAATGACTTGAAATTTTTTTAAAAAAATTAAAAAAATTTAACGATAGTTAAATGATCATCGCAAAATTAAATATAAAATTAAAAAAATAGCGACTGTTATATAACCGCTACTAAATTAAATGGAAAATTTTTATAAAAAAAAATAGCAGTAGTTGTTTAACCATGCTAAATTAAATTACAATTTTTTAGAAAAAACATTACGGTGGTTAAATAAACCGTCATTAAATTAAACTACAAATTTCTAAAAAAAGTTAGTGACGGTTTAGAAACTACAATTTCTAGTGATTCCTTTTAACTGCCGCTAATGTTGACCCCGTGTCATATTCTCTGGTGGTTCACATAACTGCTGCTATTTTGTTCTACGGTGATTCTAACCACCACTATATACATTACATAATTGCTATTATTTTAAGAGTTTTTTTTTGTAGTGACATGAATATCCAATAATATTATCATCTTTTAACTCAAATTATTTTCATAATGGAAAATTTTTATTTATTGTTAAAAGAAGTAAAGAATAGGAATTAATATAAGGCAAATAAAAATTTAAATTTTATACAAACAATTTTGATTTGAAATTGAGTGTCTTATTTTAAATTTTAAAATTGATGAAATTATAATAAAAAGAGGTAAATTGCACAGTATTATTAATTTAAAGGGATATGTTTTTGAGTTTGAAAATTTAATGGAGTAAATTACATAAAGCCTATAATTTAAGGAGGTTTTTGTATAATTTAACAAAAAATTTAATTATTCAAAAAGTTAATGTTCTGTGGAATAGTGTTACTCCTATCCTATTCAAATCTAGTTTTACAAATGCACGCATAAAATAATTCAAATTAAATTAACTTCATATACTTTATAATAAATAGGACCAATGTAAAATTATGCCCAAGTGTGATTGTGTACGAAATTATAGAAAAAAAAGTTACAAGAAAAGCAATATTCTAACTCGTTTCTATTAGCACTATTCTTACTTGTTCCTATTTTGCCATGAACAGATTCTTCATATAGGATAAGCATATCAATATAATTCATATTGATCCAGCTAAAAGGATCTTTGCAAATGCGATTTAGGAAATCTCCAAACTATCATCCATACCTAAAGATTATCCAAACTAGTAAATTTTGGATGAATAAATAATGCACCAAGCCCGAAACTGATGTTAAAAACAAAAGAAAACAAGGGTAATTCTCCAATAGCATGAGGAAAAAAAATTGGCATTACACTATCTTATTATATAATCATCTCTACATCCAACCTAGGGTGAGAAGCTATAGTATCACATTATCCCTTTGACTCTATCAATATGTATAAAATAAAATAGAAACCAAAATACACAAGGTTAGTATTTCACATTACAATGGTTATAGTCACTGGTAATCTAGCTGAAGTCCTAAAACTAGAAAAGGAGAGGGTGTGAAGAATTAAATACAGAAAACAGAAATTATTAATAAAACAAAAGAATCATGAAACTGCTGGCAAAATCTACTCTATGTTCTCTCCAATAAATTTGATAATCTAAACTTAAAATTTACACACCACTTGGTAATGATTGGGAAACCCCTTGTATCTAAAAAAATAGAATGCTAATCATAACAGTTAGAAGTGCTTCTATCATTGTCATGTTTAATATTTTTAGTACCAATTTGAAATCTAATACTCATCTTTGGGATGTATTTTGGCAATGGCCAAGTGTGTAAGGAGTCAATGGTGAGAGGGGAACTAATCACATTATGATGTTAAATAGTGATCAAGGCCTAGAGGAGATAATGGAAGGATTGCAGAGGAGAAAGTCATCTATGTATTGCAAGGCCCTTCTTGTAGTGGCTTGGGATTCTCCATTGGTGTCAATTTTTCTCAAAGAAATCACTCCTGGTTTGGTTGTTCTAAGTGAGTTGCTACTCTCAACAAATCTTGAGAAATTATATTTTGATAAAGTGGTTTAAGTAGCTTTGGTAATTATAAATCTAAAAACATTAGATTCCCTCAAACCTTGAATAATAAAATGCAAGGATATATTTAACTAATTATGCATATTATAACTAAATAGTTTGCTAGGAGAGAATCTCAAAGGTAGGCTAGACTGGAAGGATGCTCTTTATGATCTAGCCCTCCCTCCTCTCTTTTTCCCAAACACACACAAAAGATAAAGATATACTTGCCATGGAAGCATATATAAATGCTAGGCAAGATGCTCTTCTTTGTTAGTTTCAAGGTTGGAGCTTTGTCAATCCTCATAATGCATTCTTGATACTTAAATGGAAACAAAAAGGTCTTATGAAAGCCAAAGGTAGTCATGATTTGAAGCCAAATATAACAAATATCCTATAAAATAAATCAAAGTTAGCTTTTTTTATTATAACTATTATAAGTCCACATTTGTTTGGCTATTGAAAGAGGGGGTAGGCTAAAATATAAGCCACAAACATGAAGTTGGGCTTGTTGAAAGAGCAATTTTTGTATTGGAAGTGGGGATTTTGTTGATATATGGACAAAGAATTTCAGTTTTGTTTAAAGGAAAAGTTAGAAAGAGAAATTTGCATTGTCTTAGTAGGTCCTAACATTATTGCAATCTTCCTCAAAGCAATTATGAATGCCTGCATCAGGCAGAGTAGGACAGGTTTGGGAGACAGAATAATAGATAAACATAATGTCATATATGTAAAATAAATCATAATAATGGACCATAACTACAAAAAAATTAGATAAAAGGCATTGTACTCAAAACATGAATCCAAAAGAGCATGAGAGATAATGACAACTCACTGATATGTCAAATTCTGACATGAAGCATCTTTAACGTCATCTTTTCTAGGCTAGCATCCACACCAATCATGTCATGGAGTCAAATTAGAAAATTTAGGGTATGTGTAATGCAAAGAAGCCACTTCCTCCAATTTAATTTCACTATTACAAAAAATTTGGAAAACATAAGAGTGAGAAATAAGGACATAGGCAATGTATTATGGCATATTGATTGTATACTATAAACATTTTATTCAAATTAGTTTTTATGAACAACAATGACCAAGCAGAGAAGAAAGAGCCACAACTAAGTAGGATACACATTCTTAGTTAGGTGTCTTCAATATTAACATGACAAGAAATTAATAACAAATAAAACCAAATCAACATACTTAGGTGTCTTCATATAGTTGTGCTATCTATGGTCACCATTAAGATATAGATGATCTTGTATCTGAGCAACTGATATTCCATTTCCACAAGTAAGGAAGTAGTTTGGATTACCACTAAATTGCTTCCTTGTAATTTCTAAATACATCCTTTAGAAGATGGTTGTAGTTTTGTTTGAACATGGAGACCTACAATATTGTAAGTTATACATCTACCATTAAGATTACCATATTTCAAACTAACAAAGATTGAATGAAAGAGAGAAATTAAAAGAAGAATGAAAATCAAAAGACTTCTACAAGCTTTCAACCCTGAGGTAAATTTTTTCTTTACTGTTATGTAAAAAACCACAACAAGAATATAGAAATTCTTTGAATACGCATACCAATGCTTGTAGCAAGCAATGCCAAGAAAGTAATCAGGAAGGCTTTCAATAGTACTTCTATTGAATAAATAACATTGCAAAATTGCAAGAAATTCATGTTTAAAGAAATTTCTGTACACAAACTGAGACATAAAAAAGATAAAGAATATTGACATCTAATAGGACAAGAAATTAGAAGTCTTGGAAGCAACTTATTTTGCAATTATTTAGTCTTCAAACAAGATCAACTATATGTTTTAAGCATATACCTCACTAAAGGCTCCTTGATATCATCCCTCCCAACAATGCTCTCCTAAAATGAAGTTTCCAATGTTAGTTAATTGATTTCAATAGTAATATCAGATATACAAAATAACTACAATGTGATCAACTACTTCATTGATTGATATAACTAATTGATATCAACATTATCAAAGAAACTTCTTAATCTATACAAAGCTATTGCACTCACATAATTTGGAAAAATAACCATATCCATATTTCTAGGAACATCAGACAGCAACTGTCTCAAAGAGTACTCTTGTGTTCTTGCTGGATGTATCAGTTTATTAGTGTCAAGATGGAAGATCCAATCCATTCCAAAATCCTGAATTAAATATTGTAAAGAAATATTGAGATTTTAGAATTATTATATTACAATTGCAATGATAAATGCATGCTAATTGGACAACACAATTAAAGAATGAAAATTAATCATACTTTTGCCATAAAAATAGTCATTTCCATGTTTAATGATTTCTTAACAAACAACTCATGATTACATGGCTTGTAGAAGAAGCTTGCCAACCATGTCTCATTCCAAATCCGATTGATGCATAAAAAAGAATAGATAAAATAAAGTATCATTACTCCAATCAATAGTTAGTAAAATAATGGCAAAGTTCAATTTCAAAATATAAGTAAAGTATATAAGAAGATTATCATATATCAAAATTGTTACAAAATTTCTTGCTTGGAAGCCTGCAAGTGTTCAAATGTGGAGAAAACACAAACTCACTACTACTTTGTTTTGACATTTAAGACTACATTGTAATTTGTACTTTAAGGATTGAAACTATTAAGCAATATAAAATTGTTTTATTCCTAAAAAATACAAGGACGATGGCAACTCTACACGGGCCAAAACATTGACCATAATAATTCATTAATGGGATTTTAACATAATATAAAACAAATATATTATGATATAGTAAATTTTCAAGCTCACATGTTCAAGTATGCACTTTGTTTAAATAATACATTTACCTAGGTGCTATAAAAAGTATTGCAATTGTTATAGTTAATGTATTTATTAGATAATTAAAACTCCAATCTCTGCCAGAGCCATCTAATACCAAACAACACAAGCAAAAGAAAAAATCACCTAGATCCACAATATAGGTCATAATATATTATGGAATTAAAACACAATTGTAGAATAGTAAGCCAACCTAGATCTATAATTTATGTGAAGTAATAGATCCACAAATATCTTAGCACTATAGCCTACTAAAAATAAAAAGTAGAAAGAAATTTGTTAGCCTTAGAGAGATTATTAAACTTAAATTGGATATCTCTAAGCCCTATGTTTATTTTGATGTTGAAAAACAACTTTGAAA
>JANHAO010019793.1:0-13093 GCA_026873985.1 Saraca asoca
TTAATTATTTTACATAATTTTATATAAATTAATTAAAAATATTAATTAATATTAAATAACATAATTTTATATTAATTAGTGAAAAGGTCAAAATGTGGATGCATTTTTTTAATGGGAGCCAATGGATTTCCCATTCTTTAATTTCAAAATAGAATGGGAATTCCATTAAACAAGGGAAAAGTCTTTCCCATGGGAAATGTTTTTCCCTCCATTCCCCTAAACCAAACAAGGGAAAAGTAACATTCCCACTCTATTCCCTTCTTTATTCCGCCCAACCAAACGGGCCCTTAGAGATTCTCGAGTGAAAATGAAAAAGAGTAACAATGGACTTTTTTACTGGGTTGCCCAAGACTTCGTAGGAGTATGATTTAATTTAGGTGATTATTGATTGATTGACTAAGAGTGCTCATTTTCTTTCGATAAAGACCACCTATTCAGCCTCCCAGTATGCTCAGTTGCACCTGGATTAGAATGTATCCTTACATGGGATTTCACTGTCCATTATATCCGATCGAGGAACACAGTTCACTGCGCGATTTTAGAGATCATTTCAAGAGACTTAAGTATCACAACTTCATTTCAGCACAGCCTTTCACCCTCAAATAGGTGGTCAATCCGAAAGGACCATTCAAGTTCTGGAAGATATGCTTCGGGCTTGTGTATTAAAATTTGAAGATAGTTGAGAAAGATACTTACCATTGATTGAATTTGCATATAACAACAGCTACCACTCTGCTATTCAGATGGCTCCATTTGAGGCATTGTATGGGAGAAAATATAGGTCCCCCATTGGATGGTTTGAAGCTGGAGAGGCGAAGTTGTTAGGTTCGGACTTGGTACAGGATGCAAATGAAAAAGTGAAAATCATTCGAGAAAAATTGATAACCGCCCAAAGTCGTTAGAAATCATATGCAGACAAGAGAAAGCACTTGGAATTTCAAGTGGGGGACCAGGTGTTTTTGAAGGTATCACCTATGAAAATGATAGTTCGTTATGGCAAGAAAGGAAAGTTAAGTTCCTGTTATATAGGTCCTTTTCCTATTGAGAAAAGAATTGGTATCATGGCTTACAGGTTTATTTTACTTTTGAAACTAGGGAATGTCCATCCTATCTTCCATATGTCCATGTTGAGAAAATATGTTCCGAATCCATCACATATTCTATCGCAAATCCCCAGTTAAGTTGGATAGTCACCTCACCATTGAGGAAACACCCTGTGGACCGACAAGTAAGAAAACTTTGTTCTAAAGAATATCCATCAGTCAAAGTCGTATAGGAGAATCATAGAGGACCAGAAATGACTTGGGAACCAAAATCTCCTATAAGAAGTAGGTATCCTCATTTATTCAGTTGACCTTGAGGTATGAAACCTCACTTTTTGTAATCATGTTGTAAGAATTCGGGGACGAATTCTTTTGTAGGGGGAGAATTTGTAATACCTTAAAAAAAGGGACTAAAATGAAAAGTTCCTGCAAGGACTAAAATGAGAAGTTTTGTTTTTGGTAGGGCAAAATTTGAGGCGGTGCATAGTTTTGGGGGAAGAATGTAAATTTTCCCTTTTGCCTTATGCTATATCCAGCCAGCTTTTTCTCTTCCTCCATTCCCGAGTTTTCCCGAAACCTTTATATCCTTTAGCACCCTTCTTCCTTTCCGTTAACATCTTCCTTCCCCGGTGGGTTTTCGGCACTTCTCTGTCATTTTTCTCTTCTCCGACGTCGATCATCTCCATCCTTGAGTGTGCTGGCAGCTCGGCACCTCTGTTTCTTGTCCGGATGCCAACCCAGTAGGGCTGTTTTCTTCCCTGACGTACTTGAGCTTCCCCGCAAGTAGTCGTTCCGGTCTAACCTTGTTTGAGCGTGCTGAACTCTTCATCCACCTCCGGCATCCTTTCTACGTTGAGCAACAACATTTTCGTCCCTGTTTGGGCTGGTTCGGTCAGCTACCTTTTTCCGGCCCACCAACAATCCTTTAGCTCCGATGGAGCTCATCACCGACACTTTGAAGGCTGGTGAGTATTCCTAAATTATAAAATTTATTTTATAGCAATCCCATAGTTAGATTTCATGATATTTAGTTGAAACCCTCATATAAAGTTTTTGAAAAAATTTGGGATTTTTGTGATTGTTTTGTTCTAGAGGTATTGCTGTTAAAGTATTGAACTCATTTGCCCCAAAACTTTGAGGTTCTAGCTAATTTCTTAATTAGGCTGAATAATCTCATTTCCAAGTTAGTTGAACTAGCTTCTAAGATGTGTTGAGAGCCTCAGGATTCTCCTTCGGTCTCTCCATCTCACCCAGATACCGGATCTGCTCCTTGAGTGAGTAGATTATCTCTGCGAAGCTTACAGGTATACATATGATGGAGTTGTTGGCAGTTGATAGGATGCATTGTATTATATGTATGTTGTCTGGCTATCCAGTAGGATAGGGATAATCTAGCCTGAGCCACTATTTATTTTTGTTTTGTGTTGTGCAGGATACATCGGGCATGTAGCCCTTTTTGTATACATGTAGGCCTTGCATCCAGTTATAGGAAAAATTGAAAAAATTCTGTCAAATTTTCGATATAATTATTTATAAATGTTAAAACATCTATATAATAAATTGTGAATATTTGATACAAATTGCATTGTCAGGCTTGTAGGAGATTTCTTACCGATGACCTCCTACGTCGGTCACGTTCTATAGGTTGGGACATAACAAAACAACTCAAAATGAATGGGGGGAAAAACACATATTGGAGGGGAGAAAATACCAGTAAGGCACAAACGTTACCCTCCACTGCTTCCGCCTACCAGAAATAATCTCCTGTCAATCTGGCAAGTTCCAATGCAATAGTATAATGGGCATTAACATCAATGGGTGATCCTGCTAGTACGCAGTAATCACCTATGTTCCTCTGTGCACGCCCAACTCTTCGTTTTTTGGCCTTGATCACCTGCATTTAACCAAAATGTCCAAGATGAATTAAGTTGAAATCACCAAAAGAAAACAGCATGTAGACAGAGCAGACATACATAGTTCCAGCTAAAAAGCGAATGCAAATATTAGGACACCTAAAAACATGAACCTCCCCTGAGCTGAGTGTAGCTTGAGAATCTAAAGGTGTTTTGAGTATAGCTCCTGAAGATTCAGCCTGAAGCGCCCATTCCTCAAATTCCATCAACAACGAAGCAGCAATTTCTTGCATCATAGTGTTCAAGTGATTCTCCAGAGTTTGACGATTAGCAAGAGGAAACAACCTTAAATTCCCTCCTTTTTGTCTCCCCTCCTCCAACTGCAACCAAAAGACAGAAACATAAAAAAAAAATGTTTTTTTCTCATCATTCCAAAATATTACAAACACCCACCAGCGAATCATCTGGACAGAATACAAAGCATCGATCGACGAGAGAAGAAGGATAAGACTTGCAGGCATCAAAGAATTGACCAATAACGGAATCGAGATCCGGTGAGGTAGGGCGATGGCAAATGCTGACAACCGCGAGGGTTTTCCGATGAGATTGAAAGTCCTCCTAAGGGCTTGGAGGAGAACAACCCAGAACGAATTTGAACCGAAGGAAACCTGAATCCCATGGTTGGTGCACAAATGGTGATTTCTGATTCTCTGTCTATAAGGAACTGATGGCGGATAGTGGAATCGTGTGGAGTGGGAGCAGCATAGAGTAATAGTTCCACAGAATGCTCGACGGCACCGTTCCGATCGGCAGCACCGCCACCCTAATCATCGACAATCTCTCGATACTGACGTCTGGTTCCATTGCAGACAGCAAACAGTCACAATGGAAACCGGGGAACGACAACAGTTGCTGTTACTAAGATCAGTGTTTTCCAGAAAGATGGAGAATGCGAAATGATTGAAGTGCCAGTCAAGCGGACTTCAATTTGACCAATTTGCCTGTCTTCTTTTTCGCTTTTGCAGAGAAAACTCAGGGACCGTGTGAAAAGAGTCAGCTTCGACCTGTGAGGGCTCTCAGGCTTAGAATAGCATGCTTCGCCTCCAGCAAACAACACTAAAGCCATTCTCCCAAGTTAGATCAATCACTTCTAACATTTTTTCTCCTTCGCTTATTGGTTTGTTTTCTTCTTTTTCTTTATTTCAGATAATTTGGTTTCTGATGAACTTAAAGGTGCAAATTTTATCTGAAACTTAAATAAAGCACGGAATATCTCAGAAGACTCGTGCTACGGAGGATTTGGCTGCAGTCAAGAATGAACTTCATATTGACAAAAGCAAAAGGTGGCAAGCATGTGGTTCCATTTCCAGCATTAATCGAAATAGGACGGAGATGTTGGCTGCAACCACAACATTGTGTCTGTCTCATGTAATGCGGTAAGCAATTAAATCATTTGTGGCAAGCAACAGAACATTAAAGCATATACTTTCTTTTGAAAATTTACGATGGGAGTTAAATAAAAAAAAAAAAAGTATCAACTTCTTGATTTGCATCATAGACGATAATGAATTCTACCAGCGCTCAACTTATGTACTAATATTTTTTTTGCTGCTTTGAAGATAGTTTAATACAATTCCCGACTTAAATTTCTGTATCATCTCAATCCGATCCACAAGAAGTGGATCTACAAGAAGTGGAAAAGTCTAATGCATTCATTCTCTGAAAGTCAAATGATAACTTTCAGGCTGGCGAAATGGTTATCACGTATACCCCAGAGGCAGCACTGGGGGAAAACAGGGCCTTGAAGTGCTAAAAAGGGTGAATTTTTTTAACTTCAAATTTTCAAAGTGCTTGAAGCAAGTGATAACTTGGATATAATATAAGATGAGCAAATTTTGAAACCGAGGGATATGATGTTTACTAAAACTCATTAATCCCTTAAGCACATTTTACTAAGAAATCTTTAAAATAGCATTATCCTTGTCCTTATGCTGATGATATCATCCTAGTAGCCCAAGCTTCCTCTCAATGTGCTAATGCCATAAAAGCCACTCATCAATTTCATGCTCTCTCTGGTTAAAAAGTCAATAGTGATAAATCTAAAATATACTTCTCAAGAAATACTCCTCAAGCTGAGAGGCAGGAAATCTTTGAAATCTTGGGTTTTGCAAGTACCTCTAACCTTGGTACCTATCTTGGCTTCCCCCTTCACCCCAGCACCAGAGACAACTCCTATAATTATATTATTGATAAACTCAACTCCAAGCTTAGTGGAGTGAAAATTTTTAAATGCTGCTGGGATAAGAGTCCTCATTAGATCTATTCTTCAAAGCATTCGTTCTCAGTATATGCAATGTGCTTATATCTCCAAGAAAGTCTGCAACAAAATTGACTCTATTTCTAGGAACTTTCTCTGGGCTCAAGTTCTGAAAGGAAAAAGATGCATCTAGTTGGTTGGGAAAAAGTCACTCAACCTGTTAATTAAGAGGTTTGGGTCTGTTTAAAACTCACCTAAGAAATCTTACCCACCTTACCAAACTAAACTGGAGGTTCTTAAAAGATAGGCACAAACCATGGCTAACTGGTTCTTAAAAGATAGGCAGAAACTATGGCTAACTGTTTATATCATAAGTATGTTCACAACATAACTTAAACAAAAACAAATGCCTCACCTATCTGGCAAGGAATGAGGAAAGCTGGTGATTTCATAAGACTGGGAATGAGATGGATGCCTACCAAGGGTAAAAACACCATTTTCTGGTATGATAATTGGACTGGCATTGGCCCCTTAAGATCTCACTTCCAGGGATCATTGACTGCCACTCAAGGAAAACTGGAAAGTTCAGGATTTGGTTATAGTTGCTGGTATTGGGGATAACAATTTGCTTGGAAACTTCTTCAATAATCAGATTATCTAAGCCAATAAAGCAATCTATGTTAACCCTCAAAGTCCCAAAAATGATGAATTAATATGGGGGGCTTCCAATGATGGTAATTGCTCATCTTCATCTGCTTGTTCTTTAATCAGAACCCAGAAGGAAGTTCTCGTTATGATAAATTTGACAGTAGATGGATGTGGAAAACACCGGTTCCTCCTAAAAATCAGATGTTTATCTGGTTAAAGATTTGGAATAGTGTTCAAACTGGTGCCATGCTGAAACAAAGAGGAATTAACACGGATGGAATATGTGTTTTATGTTTGAATTGTGAAGAGACTCTTTCCCATCTCTTCAGAGAATGCCCTGTAGTCTCTAATCTCTGGTCACATCTTCAAATCCCTGCTGACTTGATTCAAGCTTATAATGTTGATGTTTTTAATTGGTTGAAATCCAATGGTCAATCGCACTTGAAAGCTGATTTCATGAATATTCCATGGCGTGTTATCTTTAGTACGACAATCTGGTGCATCTGGGGTGGAACAAACAAATTAGCCCATGCTTGTTCGTCTCCTGGGCAACGTCAGGCTAGTATTTCATCATTAAAATATCAAGTTCATAGTCGTGCCGCTGAAACTTCTATTTCAATCAGCAAGCCTAAATTTGAATATGACAACCATGCAGCAGTTCATTATATAAAATGGGGTTGTCCTGAAGAGGGTTGGTACACCCCTAACACAGATGGATCTGCTGTTGGTAATCCTGGGATTGCACGTGCGGGGGGCTTGATAAGAGAATCCCGGGGGATTTGGCTTAGAGGCTTCTATAAAGGCAAGGCTTTGCCAGTAGTGTTGTAGCAGAGCTATGGGGCGTGATTGAGGACTTAAAAATTGCCACTGAGCTTAACATAACTCATGTTAATGTTGAAATGGATTCTCAAATAGCTGTTAATCCAATTGTTGGTAATTGTTCTGCCAGTCAATTTTTAAGTCCTCTTGTCTCTGAGTGGAGACCCTACTGGAGCAAATTCCCCATAAATCTGTCAAACACACCTTCAGAGAGGCTAAGCAGTGTGCAGACTTAATGGCAAAGAAGGGGCAGAAGGATCAGCCCCCTCTCACTATATCCTAAGTAGTTCACCCTTGGACGCTATCCCTGTACTTGAGAACGATGTTTCACTTGTTATGTTTCCCGTTTATTGGCTTGTAATTTTAAGTACTGTTTGACTGTTTTCTGTTTCCCTATACTTAATTATTAATTAATTATTGATAATTGATTTAAAAGAATTTAAAAGAGTTGATAACATGAGAGTTTATTTTATGCCCGATAACATTACAAAAAGCATCACAAAATATATTAAAACTATACAATTTTTACAACTACTTATAATTTTTTTTATGATTTTCTATAAAATTTCCAAGTGAGAAATATATACACAAGGATACAATTTTATCAATAAAATATATATCATGAAATCTACTTAAAATTAAAAAAATTGTAAAAGATATAACTTTTCATTAAAAAAAATACAGAGTATGAAATTTTTTTTATTACAAATACAAGAATACCTATCCAATCGTAAGTCATTACCATAGTAAACAACGTGAGAAGACATTCATGAGAGGGAAGTTATTTTGACATGTGAGCTGCGTAAGTTTCATGACCCATTCTGCAGTTTGGCTAAATGAGAAATTAAATAAGTAAGCGTCAGTTGGTGTGCCACAGTACATGAACCAATAATGCTTTAGAATTTCTATAATTTGAAGATTAACTCTAAAGGGTGTCATTGTTTTGTCACAAAGTAAAAAGAAAAACCCTCAAATCTGTCAAGTCACAGACAGTCATATATCGACAGCACAAAATAGTAAGCCTTTTCTGACCCAAAATAATTTTAGAAGACAAGATTTTCAAATTAGGCAGGAAGCAACCATTAAATATCAATGGGCATGGCTATAAGTTTCAGATGAATAAAATCGTAGATTGAGGTATTTCTAAAGGAAAGTACAACAGTTTGAACCTACAAAGAATCTTACATTTTTAATGACAAAAAGAAATCCGAAATTAGAAGTAACGAGGTTTTACCCAATAAATTTCGGAAAAATGAAGGAGCCTGCAACCTGATAATGGCAGTTGGATTTGGATCAAAGTTGGCACTTTAGCCATGACTTTGTCCAATGGTTTCTATTATACTCTTAAAAGCCTTCAAACGAGCCAGCCAGCGGCCTGTACAATGTTTTCCATTTGTTGACGTTCACTTAAGCTTTGCTTTTGTTCAATGTTTTCTATCCTTGACACGAAAAGCAAGTATAGGATGTTCCTCAACTCAGTCCACAACATAAGATGGCATCATATTTAGATCTGGTATCATGAAAATGCTTTCACCAGTTGACTCTGCCTTCGTTGCCTGGGAATTGGCTGCTAATGGATAAGCATCATCCTCAGTTGCATTTGTGAGGCCCTTTTTAGGTACAAATCTCTGGTGGGGTTCATCTGACGTCGAACTTGGATTGTTCTGAAATTTTGAACCCACATCAAGCTGCCAAAAATAACAAGGCCAGCAAGTATAAGACGAACGTTTCTGAAGGTTATTACGCATACAGTACTCCAAGAAAAGTAGTATACAAAAACAAGTCAGAGAGCATTTGAATTTAGTTACCTTCATCCTCTTCAAGCTCTCGTTCGTAGCTCTGTGTGCCCTAAAAGTTGCATGCATATTTGCTATCTCCTGCAAAGGAAATGGGAGATTAGTAACCTCCTCGCTTTACCCACATGAGTGAGTCTATGATAATTGAAGAGAGGGAGGGACAATAGAGAACGCTAAGGATGACCAAGCTGATACCTTCTCCAAATGTATCTTCTCCTTCAGCAGTGAACTCTCCTCCTCTTTTAGTTCAGCAAATGTCTGTAAAATGCACAAAAAGAATCATGATTAAACGATTAGCGCACACAGATATAAGTCATATATATCAATAGGTAATGGGAGGTCATTCGCATCTCAAGACATGAATATATAATATCATTGATAGTAATGTCTATCACAAAAACTTAAAAAAAGAAAGAAATTTAGGAGTGAAATGAATAATTAAATTTACCTTCTTTCTTCTACACCGTTTTGTGGAGGCGGAGTTGCCAGTATATTCACTTGTAGCAGTAGCCTGAAAATTCAGCAGTAAGAAGTTAGCATATAATATAACTAATATTGCAATAGCCAAAAAAGTACATAAACAGGAAGATGGGGAACAAAGTTGAATTGAAGTCAATTCAAAGGAGTGAAAAATAACCCTCTCGCCTAGAATTATAACCAAATTCATTCAGAAATAAATTCATACATAAGTATACGCTCAATTTTATTTTATTTTTTTTGACTTCCAAGCGTGGGCAGGCTTCAATAACAGGACACGTGGTGAATGAACAACTTGGTGAATATGAACAATGAAAAAATAAATGACAAGAGACCCGGATATGTCAACTACGCCAACCAAAAGCCACAAAGATCGTGAAAAGAAACACTATCCTCGTGGTAAAAGAAGATGCTTTCAAGCTATTATAATTATAATATTGAAATAAACATACGAATCCACAGCTGCAAAATCGCGCGTCCAATATCAGAAAACGACCTGACCCATTGTTATTATTGTTAATTCCAAATAAACTTCCATTTTTCTCCGCCAGTCTTCAAAGGAGATCCAACTAAAAAACCAAAAAAAAGATACTCAATGAAATTATATGTGACGAGAGGAGGCTACTCTCGAGCAAACAGCTGGCGGACTGGAGCCATATAGTAATACCGATCACAAAACCCTACATGCAGCAGCAGCAGCTGATGGAAGCCACGTGTAGTGATTAACAGACATGCGGTGACACGTGAAGAAGTATCCTCTTTTGTGATCACGTGACTTTATCACATCACCTGCCCTATTTATTCATTCTTACAAGTCTTGTAGAAAAATACACCGTAGACGCTCTCGTTTGCAGACGAACTAGTGGTTACTAACACATCCAAATCTGATCTATTCAAGTTTCCAACAGTAACTTTAATAAAGCATCAAACACCCTCTCTCATCGACGATGATCCATTTTGAAACCTTTCAAGAACTGTGGGCCCTCTATCACATACATCAAGGGCTGAGCAATCACACCCTAACCTAACCCCTACACCAATGAACATCTCAAGATCTGGGAGGGAAAAAAAACTCATAGCCAAAAACATTGGACATTAATAAAAGGTTCATCACCTAGTGCACCACGCCATAGCCCGCAGAAGATAATTTCTCATCCAAACCAAAAATAGGACCCGTCCAGTACCCACCACCTATCATCACGAAGCAAACCTCCCACACTCCTCTCGTTCCAAATTGATGGGACCCACTTACCCACGCTATATTTTTTACTGACCAAAATGCACTCCCCTCCGTAGTGAAGGACAATTTATTGTCCCAACGATCACGGAGGGGAAACATCTTGGCGAGTTGCGATGATAATATGGGAATTGTCAATTAGCCTCTCTTGCCGTACCCGTGTGAAAATTACCCTCTCAATGTTTCATCGGCGGAACCTACTTGGATGTGGCAAGGGTGTTTTGGTCAATCCATTATATAATATAGAATGCCAAACTGACTTGAAAAAAGAGGCGAGGAGAAACCGCGATGCGCTTTCTTCAATCTCCTGGTACACATTCGGCGACACAGTTCCGTCACGAAATTTCGAAATGGAGAAAAACAATAATCGTCCATCGCTAACCAAAACTCATTGGTCAATAAGTTGAAGATGACTAAAAAGAAGAGAAAAAATATAATTTCAACTGGACATATTTGACGGTTCAGCATCGACATGGTTGATTATGGGACAAAATCGATGCAGGATTGCGATTCGGAGGCACAGGCTTTGTAGTAATCGTGTAATTAGAAAGATGCGAGACAAAATACGGGAAGATAAGAAGGACAAAATGGTAAAACAGATTAAAAACGCCAATCTGAAGACAAGAATGTCTCATCGTCGACGAAAACACCAAACCGTCAGAACCGCCGAGAGAGAGCTCCACGGGCGGAATTAGGTGCAATTTATAGGGTTATTTAGGTCAAACAAGACAAGTCCGACGCACCAGAGAATATAGATCAGATGGCAGAAACTCCGACCCCACCGGTTAGAACTATATAGAGAAGAAGATGAAGATGACGATACAGACACCGGTTAAGAAAGAGAGATTGATAAAGAACCTTGGATCTGGCGGCGCTGGTTGGCTGGCTAGAATCCTCGTAAACATCGGCGGTGGCGGAAGGGGATGCGCCGCCACTCCAAGACAGTGGTGTGGTTGGGCTACGTCTGGTAGAATCGGACCCCTTCTTCCTGGAGAAAACGACACCATCGCAGCGAGACGCCGATGTTATCCTGGAGCGAGACTGTTTCGTCCCCCAGCTGAATGGCAGAGGTGGTGCAGGTAGAATTTGAGACTTGGGAGAGGGAGATGCGGCTTGTGACTGCTTGAGGCGAATCAGTAGCTCCGCCACCAAGACGTCGTCGGACATGGCCGCCATGAACCACTCGTCCTTCACCGTTGTCATCTGACCTTATAGAGGGGAGAGAGAGAGAGAGAGTTAGAGATGGGTTGGATAGTGTGTGGTGGTGACAACGGAGACGGAGATAGAGATGGAAGTAGATTCCAGTTAATCGTTTTCGTTGTTGGGAGTAATATATAGTGGGAACAGCGAAGGGGGAGGGGTTGGATGTGGGTTCCTCTGGCTCCATTTTTTTTTTTTTTCTGCTCTTTTTCTCACTCTCTTTTGATGCCGTGAGCCCTCCTGTGACATGTGACTCTCACCCTCACTCTATCGAAGCGCCATCGCCGTATAAGAAAAAAGGATAAAAATAATAATAAAAAAAAAACACCGGAAAAAATTTGTGTTTGTGTGCAATGTCAGTATTTTTTTCTTTTTAATCAGAGAGCAAAGCCCTAACAAAACCAAATACAATTAAGAAATAACAATATAATAAGTTTTAAAGACTGTCAAATTGGAAAAAAATTTTGAAGAGGATAAGTGAGCACATGAAATTTCAGAGACAAATTAATGCTGTAATTTATCATTCAGTCAGCTCAAATTATGTTTATTTCTTTCTATTTGTGTTCCTTCTTTAGTATTCAAATTTTACAAGAAATATTTTCATGAACAACAACGACATCTGGGATCTTTTCGATCACAAATGCATATCAATTATCATATAGACATAGTAAATGATTAATAATATGCTAGTTATTAAAAGTCATTATACCATATTAATAGGAATATGTGTTTGTACCTTTTTTTAACAAAACAAAAAAAATGATTTTAATTTAAGCATTTATGCTCCAGATCTAGTATACAAAATTGACCCCAAAAAAAATGGATATGTACACTTTAGAAGAGCATGCTATCAATTTTACATAATGTTATTATCTGTCCATTTTTCTAAGATCTATAATTAAATTATTTATTTTTTACTATTCATCAATAACTGTAACATGAAGAAACTTGTACATCGGTGTGCAATTTTATTTAAATCACTCTCATTTTCTATACCAAACATCTTATTATAATAAATACAATTAAGCATAATATTAATTAAAAAAAGATAATAAATTATATTATTATAAACCATATTATTTAAACTAATTTATGAAAGTTTCTTTTATTGCATGCTCAGCTAAAATTTTGACTTTTTAAAAAATTAATTAATATTTTTTTTTTCAAAAATAGTAAAATATAATAATAATTATGATAATTAGTTATAGAACTAAATATGGAATAATTTGAAATTTCAAAATTCAATTTACACAATAATTTAAGAGTATTATATCGTATAGTTTTATATTTCTTTTGAATTAATTTGTAATTAAATATATTTAATTCAAATAAAATTTATTCCTCTTTAACCACAATACATATATGATTAGTAATACAAATTAATATAGAATAGATTCATAAGTAAATAATTAATTTATGTGATAAAATTTTATTACCAATACTTTAAAATTAATTTGATTTATGAAAATATAAAAATATACTATTTTATATTATCAAATACGGGATGTTATGTCAATTCTTAAATAATCAATTTTAACACACTTTTATTATCAAACAATCCATCTATTTTGAAAACTAATTTTATCACACCTGTTAACCTGAGCTATATCATTAGCACCCAATTTTGAATGTTAAAAAATAATTAGAAAAAGCAATCTTGAACTAACTCTATATTTTTGTATGTTATACTTTCTTTTTCAGGAATCTTTGATTCAAGAACTATGAAGAACAATGAAGAAGTTCAAGATCATGTTTTCATTTTA
>JANHAO010019794.1:0-13087 GCA_026873985.1 Saraca asoca
TGAAAGAGGCTAGTAATTAATGAAGGCCAAACCAGCCCCAATTGCCTAAATAATTAAAATAAGGAAATTCTATAATATTTGTCAAAAATCATAGATGAGGTAAATCTTAATCCTAGGCCTTTTACATTTGATATCTTCTTTAATTGCACCTTTATTTTCTTTCTTTCTTAAATTTTCTTTTTTTATTCTTCTTTATCTATTTTCTATTTCTTATTACTTTCTTTTTTTTTCTCAATAAATTTGGATAGTCGAGTTTTAAAGATTTTAGTACTTAATATTGACTTCTCTTTGGGATCGACCCGTATTTGCCGATACTAGCTATAACTACACTGTGCACTTGTAGAATTTTACACATCACTACCGCTAGGTATAAGTACAGTGATTCTCTTGGCTCTGGTCAAGAAAGTATAGGTGGCACAACTAAGTACTCTTTTAGCTCTTAGAAAGATTTTTCACAGTCATTAGTCAATTCAAAATTTTCAACATTTTTAAGCAATTCAAAGAAAGAAGTATGCTTATCGACTAACTTGGACATGAAATATGTGAGGACTGCAATCTTCCTTGAGCGGCTACACTTTTTTTATAGTTGATTGGCTCCTCTTGTCAATGATAGCTCGATACTTATATGGATTTTCTTTGATGCCTTATTCAATTATCATGCAACCTATGAACTTTCCTGCCTTCACCATGAATGCACACTTTTTCGGATTCAACCTTATCCGATACTTCCTCAAGATTCTAAACGTTTCCTTCAAGTTTACTTAGTACTACTTGAGCTTTTTGACTTGATTAACATGTCATCGACATAAACTTCCATGCTTCTACCTAACTATTCTGAAAACAGCTTATTCATCATCCTTTGATATGTTACTTCTGCATTTTTTAATAAGAATGACATTATTCTGTAATAGAAAATCCTCTGATTAATTATGAATGATGTCTTAACTTCATCGTCATGATGCATTCTAAGCTGGTTGTAACTTGTGAAAGCGTCCCTAAAGCTAAGGATTTCAAATCCTGTGACACTATCCATCAGCTAATAAATGTTTAGGTGTGAATACAAGTCCTTAGGGCATGCTATGTTGAGGTCCATAAAATCTACACACATTATTCATCTTCTTATGGTCTTTTTTACGAAGACCACATTCGTTAGCCATGTGGTGTATGAGACTTCCCTAATAAATCTTGAACTTAACAATTTTCCACTTCTTCTTTAATTTGGTTTTAGTTATTCAATGTTGTGGCCTCTCTTCTTTTGCTACATAGGTTAAATGCATGAATTGATTAACAACCTATTGCAAGCCATACTTGGGTCGATTCCAAGCATATCAACAAGTGTCCAAGTGAAGATTTCAATATACTCTTTTAACAATCTCACTAACCAATCTCGATCTTTCCATGTGAGCTCAACCCCGATCTTTATTGTTCTTCCATCCTTCTCTCCTAAAATCTATACCTCTTCTATATCCAAACCTAGCTCTAGTTGACACAAGTTATCTTTTCAAACATCAAGTAAGGTCAAGTCTACCATTTGGCATATATTATCCTTAAGGTTTATGATTGTTGGCTTTGTCTCATTGATGCTTTCTTGGCTCTTGGCCAAATTGGCTATATAGTATCGATGGACCATTTGTTGATAAGCCTGAACCTTCACAATTCCTTTTATTGTTGAGAATTTCATTAACAAATGAGGGTGGAGACAATGATACCTACCTATTTTAAAGATAGCCTTCCTAGAATTGCATTGTAAGCACTGTTAAGAGTAGCCACTACAAGGAAAGTGACATCTATATTCTTCATTAGTGGTCGAGTTCTCAAGGTTAACCTTAGGATCACTATCTTTTCCACCTAAACTTGCCCTCACATGAAACCAATTAAGATACATATTGTTGACACCAAAATCTGATTAACTAGTTTCCCTGGTCCAACACCCCTGACTGCATGTTTGAGAAAGAGTGAAGGTGAACAGCAAAAGTTTGAGGAAAAATTAGGAAAAGAATAATAACACCGAGGACTTATCGTGGTTCGGCCAAAGCCAGTTATTGGCCCCTACGTCCGCGTTACTTTTTTGTTATTTGCTTTCCAAAGGTCTTGTTAGACTAGATTACAATGGTTGAATCCCTTTATCATGGATAACAGTGTGTCCTTCTAATGAGAATTTAGATACAAGAGGTTTTCTTTCACTAGTGGGGTTTTCTGTATGTTTCTCTCACTCTCCTCTCCATAATGGTCCCTTCCCTTCTATTTATAGTGAGTAAGAGGGTTACAAGAGTAATCTTCTTGATCGGTAAAATAATCACCTTCGTCGTTTTTAGCATTAAATGCTTGTCGTCGAACAATTAATGCTGGGCAAATCATTGTCAAATTTTCGGGGAGCTGATGTGTATTGCCTGAGACCTGGGCTGTTAACTTTTCTGGCGCATTTTAGGTTGTTGACTGGACTTTGTACAATCATTTGTTAGCGGTGGACTGAAGTGGAGATCATGGATCGAGGTCCCAGGACCGTTACCTTCATCCTCATTTGGTTGCCTATCAGTCTTGGCCGACGTGATCATAACTCTTCATATCTTAGGTCTCACGGCATAGCGAGGCCTCGTGGCATAGCAAGACCTTGCAGCCTTCCTTCGATGATCGCGATCTCTTCCTGGCGGAGTTGAATTCTGCCCTGGATCTTTTCTTTGTTTGATTACATTCCTCTGGGTGTCGTCCTTCTCGAACCTCATATCCTAATAACGCCCATAACATAAGCCCCCCAACTCTCAGCTCGCCTCGTGTGATGAGAGTTACGTCTCGGCCTTTGCTTCCGACTTCAAATTTTGTTAAGAGGGTTGGACTGTCGAATCCTCCGACAATGATTAGTGTTTAAGGGAATCTTTTGTCTAATGGAAACTTTGTATGCACACGAGGTCCTGGACCTGCTACATGCAAGAATTCCGTGCGAGGCGTGCATATAACATGGATGCCAGGTCTTTTTGAGCAAGAATTCTATGCAGTCTGCACATTACTTGAATGCAAGGTCGTTCCGTGCAAGAATTCTGTGCGAGGCAAGCACATTACTTGAACGCGGCTCACACAAGAATTCTACGCTTTCTGCGTATTACTTGGATGCAAGATCATTTTTCAAGCCCTCGATTTGCATAAGAATTATGTGCCGTTAGCACATTACTTGAACACAAGGTCGTTCAGTGCAAGAATTCTGTGTGGGGTAAGCACATTACTTGAACACAGCTCATGCAAGAATTCTATGCTTTTTACGTATTACTTGGACACGAGATCATTTTTTGAGCCCTCAATCTGCGCAAGAATTCTGTGCGGTCAGCACATTACTTGCACGCAAGGTTGTTTCATGTAAGAATTCTGTGCAGGGCAAGCACATTACTTGAACACGGCTCACGCAAGATTTCTACGCTTTCTGCATATTACTTGGTCATGAGATCATTTTTCGATCCCTCAATCTACGCAAGAAATCTGTGCGGTCAGCACATTACTTGAAAGTAAGGTCGTTCCACACAAGAATTCTATGCGAGGCAAGCACATTACTTGAATGCGGCTCGTGCAAGAATTCTATGCTTTCTACGTATTACTTGGACGTGAGATCATTTTTCAAGCCCTCGATCTGTGCAAGAATTCTGTGCAGTTAGTACATTACTTGAACACAAGATCGTTCCGTGCAAGAATTCTATGCGGGGTAAGCACATTACTTGAACGCTGCTTATGCAAGAATTTTATGCTTTCTACGTATTACTTGGATGCGAGATCATTTTTCGAGCCTTCAATCTGTTCAAGAATTCTGTGCTGTCAGGACATTACTTGAATGCAAGATTGTTCCATGCAAGAATTCTGTGCAGGGCAAGCACATTACTTGAATACGGCTCACGCAAGAATTCTACACTTTCTGCATATTACATGGACACGAGATCATTTTTCGAGCCCTCCTACCTTTTGGTGTGCGATGGTCGCTGGGCTACCTAATTCTCTCGTTTGTTCTACACGTGCAACTTTCTGCTTTTTCATGACGGCGGGAAATTATGGTTTCCAATTTTTTGTGTGTTTTTCTGTCCCATCATTTATTGACTTCTGTTTTCCCCTGGCTATTGGATCGTGGGAAACCAACAGTCCTTTTAATCTTAACGGTGGGGTTATTTCTTCTTATACGCAGAGAAGCCTCTTGCCCCTTCTTATTTGAATCATTCAAGAATTTTTTCGACTTCGATTTTCCTCTTGTTCTTGGGTTGTTGGCTTAGCTTCGGGGTTTTCTTTACCAGAGTTGCAACTGCATTTCAGCCAAACTTCCCTTCAAAGAAACTATGATATGTTTCAGTTTATTTTTCCATTATCGGGCTATTTGGGGGGTCTTTTCTTCCATTAACAGATAGGAGATAGGTCTGACCATTAGTTTGCTTCTTTATGATTCTGTCTCGCTTGGTTCAGTAAGGTTGGTTTATCAATTGTTCTTAGGGCTATTGGATGTTTTTTGTTGGGTTTTGGGATTTCATCGCACATGGCCTGTGATCCGCGGGGGTCTTGGGCCTTTTAGTTTTGGTATGGCTCGCTCGCAACGGCCTAACCAGATCTCTTCCTTTGTAGATGGAAGTAGGTCATGTGCGACATCTCCACCTAATAAGCGAGGATGACAAGGAGATAGAAATGAGTTCCGAGGCGACAACAATGCAACGTATCGACGAAGTGACGCCTAGTGGGAGAGATGAGGTCCCGTCATTTATGGCTCATCAAGGACCTTCGAATGTTGCACCGAGAGAACTTCACGATCGCTGTACGTTTAATTTCTACACTAGAACGATGTGAATGCAGGATGTTTAGCTCGTTGTTTGTTCCCATCAGGTGCCGAGACGGTGTAGGGCTATAATTCCAATGGCAAACGATTATGCTACACATCCCCCTAAAGGTTTTATTGCCATGAGCCTGCCACATTTTACGACTGGTTTTAGGTTCCCCGTTTCCCCTTTCATCGTCGACTTTTTGAACAAAATAAAACTCAGCCCGTTCCAGTTGACCCCCAATTCTTATGCCTCGTTGGTTTCCCCCGAGACTTTATGTTATCTTTATGATCTTAGGTGTGCGAAGACCTCGGATGGGTTATATTATCTCACAGCCAGAAGGACGTCGTATAAGGAAATCTTACCGAAGGAGGCCGCGACAGGTAAATCCAACGTAGGGCCTTACAAGTCTCATTGGTTTTACGTGTCCTATCCCTCGTTACGATATATGATATCTTAAGAATTTTGATTTTGTTCTTTCTCTGGGTAAGTTTAGCTAAGGACCGTTGCATATAGTGATTTGTTTTCTGATTTGTTTGCCCTTTATTTCGTACACTTGTCCTTTCTAACCCCCTTCTCTCCCCCTCTTTTTTTTGTACACCTGTCCTTTCTGGTCCCTTTCTCTCCCCCCCCCCCTTTTTTTTGTAGTCGGGACCGGTAAGAATCCTACTTTAGGGGCCAGGGAGCTCGAGGTTTTGAATGATTTCAGATTGGTGAGCAACTTCGACAGTGACTTTCATTTCAACGAATCTTGACTTTACCCATACGGACTCGCACCTTCCTTGGACATTGAGGTTACTGAGGAGATCAGGATTCGACAGGTATCAGAAGTCATACCCGTAGATTTCGATGATTACGACAGCATCATGGATCTCATTCTAAAGGCTCCGCCCTCTAGCGGTGCGAAGTGACGCCTTCCTCCTCCCAAGATTAATCCACCTCCTCCCCTCACTGATCAAGTTCCTACCCCTGGCGACATGGATCTGGATGTTACTATACTGCCGCCGCCACCCGTAGCTACCCCTCGAGCGATGTCGTCGCCACTGCGATCTGGAGCAGTGGGTGCGACTGAAATCCTTGTTCCACCCGGCCCTCTTCCCAAGAGAAGAAGGGCTGACAAAGAAAAAAGGAGAGCACCTTCTCACAACAGTGAGGGTGAATTCATTCCTCCTCTTGCAGAAGCCAGTTCTCTGACTAAAGAGTATGCTCTGACTTTAGTTCAGAACATGAGGACGATCCTGGGGCCCAAACAAAAGGTTGGGGCACTGGAAACTAAGGATTGCACCATAAGAAGGCTTGCGGGATATGCTGCTCGCCATGGCTTCATGGTAAGTTTTAGTTATTGCTTTCAATGTTGGTGGCTATTTTGTGGTTCGTGACTTATGTCCCTTTTTTCTTCTTCCTCTCTTTTGCAGAATGTTCTAACGTAGTTGAAGATTGAGGAATTGGCGCGAGAACAAGAAGATAAGGAGTCTTCCCTCACAAATGACCTTATAGCTTCTCTTGTTGAGAATCAAGAGTTGTGCAAGAAGATTAAAGAGGGAGAGACCAAGCTCACAGATGAGGTGCGGCATCACGAGATAGCTGAGGAGTCATTCAGGCATTCTTCCATTGACTTGAAGAAAGCTACCATAGAGTTGGAGGAGGTGAAGAAACGCCTATAGCTTGCTGATGAGGCTACTGACAATGTAGTTCAACAGGCAGATTCTTTACGTCATAGGGTTGAAACCACCAAGAAGGAGCTGGGTGAGGTGAGGAAAGAGCTTCATCTTGTTAAAGCTAAGATGTCTTCGCAGGAGGCCATTACTGCTAGGGAGTCGAGGTAGCAAACTTGCGAGGCCTTCTTCTATACCTTATGGGAAAAACATCCGGAGATGGACTTCTCATTCTTTAGGCCACATGCTGTGAAGGCCATCAAATCTTTTAAGAGGGATGCCATCGAGACTGGTTCCCCAGATGAGGAACAAGGTGCCAAGGCAGAAGTTTCCAGAGAGGAGGTTACTGCTTCACTCCCCAAGGTTCCCGATGAGTCCACTCTCAAAAATCTTGCACCTTAGAGAGTTTTTTTTTTTTTTTGGTTTGTAACTGACAAATATGATGACTTTATGAAATTATGGTAATTCATTCGCATGATCCTCATTTTTACGAGTTTATTTTTACCATTTTCTTGCAACACATCAGATTTTATTATTCCTTCTGAAATTACATTATGTGGGGAGTACATAATATTTCATACAGCTAAAATTTTCAACTTTTATTGGTAATATCAATGTAGATGCTTGGCGTTCCAGTCATGGGGGAGTTCATCCCTGTTTTTGTCAGCTAAGTGATAGGCCCCATTACTCATAACTCTTTTTATCAAGTATGGGCCCTCCCAATTCGGTCCTAGAGTCACTTCGCTAGGTTTGTGCGCTCCAGGTAGGACGAGGCGTAGAACAAGATCACCTGGGTTGAACCTTCGAGATCACACTCTTTGGTTGTAATATCTCATGATGCGCTATTGACGTGCGGCAATCCTAAGGCTAGCTTTGTCTCTTGCTTCCTCCACAAGGTCTAGGCTTGCAACGAGCAGTTGGTCATTTTCCCTTGGTTTAAAGGTAATTTTTCGTTGTGTCGTGACTTCAAATTCCGTGGGGATCATTGCTTGGCATCCGTAGACCATCGAGAAGGGGGTTTCCCCTGTTGAACTGTAGGGAGTCATTCGATATGCCCATAAAACTGTTTGCAACTCATCGGCCTATGCTCCCTTTCTTGCCTCTAGTCTAGTTTTCAAAATTTTCTTAATGATTTTATTAATAGCCTCTACTTGCCCATTACTCTATGGGTGATCCACGGATGTGAAACTCTTAACAATTCCAAAATTACTACAAAACTCAACAAATTGTTCACTTGTAAACTGGGTTTTGTTTTTGGTGACGATCTGTTGGGGGACCCCATACCTACAGATGATGTTACTCTAGACAAAGCTTAGGACCTTGGAAGCTGAAATTTTAACGAGCTCTTTTGCCTCTACCCACTTTGTAAAATAGTCCACGGCCATGATGGCATATTTACAGTTGCCTCGTGCCTTTGGGAGCAGCCCAATCAAGTCGATTCCCTAAATAGTGAATGGCCACGGGCTTACCATTTGCTTCAAATAAGCTGGGGGGAACCTGGGGCACTTTTGTGAATCTCTGGCATTTGTCACATTTCTTGATGAGATTTATCGTATCCTGTTTCTTGGTTAGCAAATAAAACCCCTGTCGTAGGGCTTTTTGGGCCAATGATAGCCCTCCAGCATGGTTTCCACAATGTCCCACATGGATCTCTTTTAGAACAACGTCATCATCTTCTCTGTCGATGCACCTTAGGAGGGGAGTTGAAAATCCTTTTTTGTAAAGGATGTCATCACAAATATAATATCTTGTCGCACGTGCCCATAGGCATCATGCTTTGACTTTGTCTTCTGGCAAGATCTCGTTCTTTAGAAAGTTAATGATGGGGCTCATCCAAGAGTTAGATTTGTCTGCGATCACTTTGATTTCTTCTTGTTGTTTAATGCTCGGGGATAAAAGGTCCTTTACCGGAATTGATCCCACGGGATCCGGCTCATTCATTATGGATAATCGAGCCAAGGCATCAGCATAAGCGTTCTGAACTCACGGGATCTGGGTGATTTCAGTCTGTTAGAAGGATTCTAGTAGTTCTCGAACCTTTTGAAGATATTGCGCCATCCTAGGTTCGCGAGTTTGGTACTCGCCCCTTGTTTGACCGACGATGAGCTGTGAATCACTGTATATCTTTAGTTTTTTCACTTGCACCACCTTAGCCAAATGTAAACCTGCCAGCAGGACCTCGTACTCAGCCTCATTGTTCGTGGCCTGGAATTCAAACCTTAAGATGCTGAAGATTCTGTGCCCTTCTGGACTAACGAGAAGTATCCCTACGCTAGACCTTTTGTTGTTGGATGACCCGTCAACGAATAGTTCCCAACAGGGGGCCTTGTAGAGCTCTGCCTTTTCCCCTATGGGTCCTGTGAACTCGGCAAAAAAATCTACCAGCGCCTGCCATTTGATGGTCATTTTGGGCTTATATTCAATGTCAAACTGGGCAAGCTCTATTGCCTATTTAAGCATTTGTCTGGAGACATCAGTCTTCTATAGAATTTTCCCTAAGGGATATTGCATAAGAACTCTGATCCATAGGGGAATATCTTGTTTCTGCATCCAACAACCTCTTACTTACATAATATATGGAGAGTCGAATGGCCCCTTCTTCTTTTATCAATGCTGTGCTCAAGGCGTACTGAGATACTTCGAGATAGACAGTCAGCCTCTCCCCTCTTTTCATTTGGAAAGGAGGGGTGCCTAGCTGAGATATGCTTTAAGCTTCCTGAATACGTCCTCGCACTCCACGGTCCATTCAAACTTTTCAGCCTTTTGAGGATATCAAAAAAAGAGATGCACTTATCAGAGGCTTTCGAGATGAATCGGCTTAGAGCGGTGACTTGGCCGTTTAAGCTTTTGACATCTTTGGGGCCAGTGGGAGAACGCATGTCGAGGAGGGCCTTGATTTTTTTTGAATTGGCTTCGATCCCTTGATTATTGACTATGAAGCTGAGGAATTTACCTGATGCTACTCCAAAGGTGCACTTGAGGGGATTCAGCTTCATCTGATATCTTCTTAGGATTCGAAACATTTCATCCAAGTCACGGATGTGATTGATGAGCCGCTTGGACTTTACAAGTATGTCGTCCACATAAACCTCTATTGTCTTGCAGATTTGCCCTTGGAACATCTTGTTTACTAACCGTTCGTAAGTTGCCCCCGCGTTTTTAAGTCTGAAGGGCATTACTTTATAGCAATATAATCCATGGTCAGTGATAAAGGAGGTATGTTCTTCATCCCGCGTGTTCATCAGAATCTGATTATATCCAGAGTAGGCATCCATGAAGCTAAGGAGTTCATGTCCTGCTGTTGCATCGACAAGCTGATCCATCCTCGGCAGGGGGAAGCTATCTTTTAGGCAAGCTCAATTAAGATCTGTAAAATCAATACACGTCCTCCACTTCCTGTTCTTTTTCTTGACGAGGACAGGATTGGCTACCCAAGTGGGATATCGTGCTTCCCTAATAAATCTGTTAGCCAGAAGTTTGTCCACCTCTTCTTTGATTGCTGCATAACGTTCAGCAGTCATCGGCCTTCTTTTCTGGCAGACTGGCCTAGCTTAAGGGTCGATGTTGAGTGAGTGGGACATCATCTTTGGATCAATGCCTTCCATATCCTCATGATTCCAACTGAAAACATCCACGTTGGCCCTAAGGAAGTTTGCCAACTGTGTCTTCATGTCGGGTGGTAGTTGTTTTCCTACTTTCAGGCATCTCTCCTCATCTTTCTCACTTATCCGTACTTCTTCCAAATCTTTAGTTGGCCTCGCGGTCTATCCCGCATCCATTTCCCAGGCGTCGAGATCGTAAGCAACCCCTTTTTTGCTCATCGACCGGAAGTATCCACCACAGACCATGTCCACCTTTCTTTTTTGTACCCCGTGTCTTACCACTTCTTCGTAACAACGGCGGGCTACCTACTGTTCTCTTCGGACACACCCCGTTCCGCTTGGGGTAGGAAACTTCGCAATGAGCATCTTGGTTGATACTATCATGTCAAGCTTGTTCATGGTGGGTCATCCTAATACCACATTGTATGCCGAAGGACAATCAATGATCAAGAAATCTGTCATGAAGGTGGCTTGGCGGTCCGAGTCTCCTATGGTGAGTAGGAGTTTGATTCACCATATTGGAAGTATCTCGTCCCCTATGAATCCATAAAGGGGCTTTGGTGATGGATCTATCTGTCTTGTCCCCACGCTCATCTGATCGAAGCATGGCTTATACATTACATTGACAAAGCTTCCAGTATCTAGCATTATTCTCCTTACCTCTACATTGGCTATCCTTGCCTGTATGACGATGGCATCATTATGCGGGTAGCGCACACCCATTGTGTCTTCTTTGGTGAACGTGATGTCATTCATGATAGCCTTCACCTTTTTGGCAGGCCTGTCATTTTGTTCATGGCTAGCGAAAAGGACACGACCCGCGTCTCGAACATAATGACTACACGACCGATTCGTCGTGCGACAGATATGGGGCCCACCATGAATGGTGAATATCATCCTCACGGAGGGTTTCCCCTCATTCTTAGGGGTCTGATGGCACCGTGATGTATGTTGTCGAGGTGCGGGGATCTCTGTCCCGGGGCTCCTGCCACGTATTCTCCTAAACGACCTCGTTTGATCAAGTCTTCGATGGCATCTTTTAGCGCCTAATAGTCTGATGTAGTATGCCCGACCTCACTGTGATAGGCACAAAATTTGTTTTGATTTCTTTTATCAACGGGGGTCCTGATGGTCCTAGGCCATCCAAAGTCTTCATTCCCCCTTTCTGTAGTGTAAATTCTGTCTGGAGCGTCTGATAATGTGGTGTAAGTCTCGTAGCAACGTTGAGGTTCATAAGACTTAGCTCGGACTTTCTTTGTGACTTGACCCCTTGGGCCATCCTCTCGACCTCTTTTGTCATTCTCATTCCCATTCCTTTTCTTCCCCATGGGGGTTTCTACATCATCTTTCTTTTTCAGCTTCCTTAGGCCAAAAGTTTATTCCCAACGAACCTCCTTTGTGGCCCACTCATAGAATTCGCCTAAACTTTTGACAGGGGACTTGTATATGTCTTCATATAGCTTCCCATCTTTTCAAAGCCCGATGGAGATCGCTGTGAGGACACTCTCGTCCAATGGGTTATCAACATTTCTAACTTCCTATTGGAACCTCGTAATGTAATCATTGAGCGACTCATCCCTTCGTTGGAAAACCGTGGCCAAATGGCATGAGGGGGCGAGCTGCCTTTTTAGCACCCTATATTGGTCAAGGAATTTAGTTTGACACTCATCCCAAGTTTTCACACTGCGGGCTGGGAGACTCCTGAACCAAGTCAGCAGTATCTCCTCGAGGGTTACCGGGAAGACTCGACACTTCACCAATGGATTGAAAGTTTGTAAATCCATCTGGATGTTGAAAACGTCTAAGTGATTATGAGGATCGCTATTATGTTTGGAAATTTGAACCTGCGGGGGAGAGGTTCTGTCTCAATTTGATGAAAGAGGGGGGTTTTCCCCTCGTGGGATTCGCGGTTCTCTCGGGAGGTGGAATTCTTCTCCAATCGTTCCATTCTCTGAAGTAGTTCTTCGACCTTTGGGTCCCAGGAGTTTGGCTGATGATTAGAAGCCTTTCGGTTCTTTTGGTCCTGCTTTCGGTGATAACATCGATCTGAGGTCCCCTGCTTCGGGCCACATTCGTAATTAGCCGAGCTATGATCTGACTCCCCGTCGCTATTGGTTATGCGACTCTTCTTCCTGAATGTCGTTTCTTTCGTTTTCACCATCCTCCCCGAAGTCGATGGACTTCATATCTCAATTGCGAGTTTGAGGAATGAAGTGAATGGGTCTGCTGGCATTCAATCCTGGCATGCTGATTATGTTGGGTTCCTGAGTGATGGTGCTCGTCTTCAGTGGTAACTTCCTCTCTTTGTCTTGGTGTGCCTCGGGTATATGCTTGAGATAATGTCCGGACCATGTCGGCCAGCTCCTTCATGGTATTCTCCAGAGCCTCATGGCGCTTATCGAGAGTTTCTTGGCACCTTTGCCAAGTCCGCACGTCACCGACTTCGGGGCCTACCACAGGAGTTATTGTGTCTTGCCACTGCATCTGGCCTTTTAGTTGACCAGTGGGATTCTCGGTGTTCCCGATGGTTTTCTTTCTTGCCATTACATCTGACACGACTTCTTGGAGATTAAAGATAAGAAAATGCAGTGGGGGCCCTTTCTCAGCGCTAAAATGTTGACACCAAAATTCGATCAACTAGTTTCCCTGGTACAACACCCCTGACTACATGTTTGAGAAAGAGTGAAGGTGAACAGCAAAAGTTTGAGGAAAAATTAGGAAGAGAACAATAACACCGAGGACTTATCGTGGTTCGGCCAAAGCCAATTATTGGCCCTTATGTCCACGTTACTCTTTTGTTATTTGCTTTCCAAAGGTCTTGCTAGACTAGATTACAATGGCTGAATCCCTTTATCACGGCTAACAGTGTGTCCTTCTAATGAGAATTTTAGATACAAGAGGTTTTCTTTCACTAGCGGGGTTTTCTATATGTTTCTCTCACTCTCCTCTCCACAATGGTGCCTTCCCTTCTATTTATAGTGAGGGAGAGGGTTATAAGAGTAATCTTCTTGATCGGCAAAATGATCACCTTTGCCATTCTTAGCATTAAATG
>JANHAO010019795.1:0-13080 GCA_026873985.1 Saraca asoca
TTTTGAAATTTTCGGCCCTTGCTACCCCTTTTTGGCTAAGCAAATCTGACAGCCAATACGTTAATTATGTTATATTTTCATGTACGACCTAACTAGTGTGCTATGTAGTTCATCTAGTGGCCAAATGAAACTCCCAAGGCATAACTTTCACAACCTTTATAAGAGTATATGTAGTGAAGCACTTGGATCTTTGAAAACCTGTGGTCTTGTTGATATGCTTCACCATGGTTGAGTTCCACCAACTAGATTGTCACATCCCAAATTTTGGGAACATGATCCATATGAACCACTAAGTGGTGATTTGTAAACCTATGAACATTTATTTTTTATGAAAATACTTATACTTTCAAAATCATGAAAATAATGCTAAATTATGATTGTGCACATAAATTTGAAAATATGAAATGCAAGCTTTAAAGTATCCATTTTAGAAAAACTTCCTTTGAAAATTAAAGATACATAAATTCTTTTTATATTTCATAAAACATAATATGTTTAAACCTTTGTCTGGTTGAGTATATATAATCAGTAATCAGATAATCAAGGAAACCATATACTTGATGACATGTAATCACATAAGATGGTGTCTGTTTTAATTAAGACACTCTTCTAATCCATATACTTGAAATGTTAATGAAATAGGTTGTGTACGACCCGAGTACTTAATAAATAGAAATCTCCACCTCAACTTTGGGCGAAAAATGTTTTGGTAAAAACATATATAACATATATCACATACATTTACACTCATATACATAGATACTCATACAAACCCATCATATTTTGATATATTCAACTTAACTTTCCTTTATGTTGTCATACAATTCCTTTAAACTTTTCCTTTCCTAACATATTATATTTCATACAATCATATCATCTATCATATAGGGCAGTGGAATAGCAAATCTAAATAATGGTTGGATCCTTAGGTCAACAAGTTAGAATACTAAATAGTGGCCATCTCAATAGTTAATAGTGGGAACTTCTGGTCAAGCAATCATAATACTGAATAATAGCTACCTCGGTAGCTGTGGGACCTTCAGATCAACCAGTCATAATATTGAATAATGACTACCATAGTAGCCAATAGAGAGACCCTCAAGTCAACCATTCATTATGCATGCATTTCATTCTACATGGTTTGCCAACCATATAGGATAAATCATTTTCAAACAACATAAATTAATACTATAAAAGTTTAGGGGAAAGAAGCAATGAGGTTACATAGTCTTTTGCCATATTATATCATGTCGAATGCACTTTTTGCATTCTATATAATTGTGCCTCCTACATCGCACTTGTCTCATATGTCACTAACTATTATGCCTTTATAGTGACTAATAAATTAGTCTAGTTCATCTTTCTAATGCACATAAGTCTTTCCCTGCTAACTTTGTATCAATCATATACACAATCAACTTGTTTATCAATTATCTATTCATAGAATTTCCTTAAGGAAATTATAATACTTACCTATACCAAAATTACCTATCTAATCTATATCATTGTCCCTATTAGAAATCATCTACTCTACCTTAGTTATTACTATTAAAGAAATTTTATTTAAATCATAAAATGATGATAAGAACAAACATGAAAACTTTAGGAATTTATGAGATTATGTAAATCATGAAAATTGTGGGAAATATAAAGTTATGAGGATTTATGAAGTTCATGAATATTATGGACAACAAGGAAATTATGAAAATTTATGACAATCAAGAAATTTATGTAAAATTATGAAAATAATGAAAATTCAAATTTTGTAGGCATATCTGATTAAAGTTACGTTTCAACCTAATGCTAAGTCATGTGCTAAGCCCACTCATACATATATTCAAGAGTCATTAAATTCATGTAATTCATATAACACGTATGTCTTAACTTCTAAACTAAATTGTATCTTTGCAAATCATCCTGAAATCATTCTTGTTTTTTATCATGATCTAAAAGCATTTCATATATCCTATCATAAACTATAACATTTCATTTTCATGTCATGTCTCGTATCTTCTCTCATTTGTTTCACATACCAAGCCTAGTCACAATCTAACACATTGTAACTTTTGGCAATTTCAAAAATAATATATATATATATATATTTCTATAAGAAGAGCTAGTCAAAGTAGAAATTCCCGCTCACCTAACAGAGAGAACATCCCATACATTCATAGGTTATTAGTTTAAACATCTATAGGGTTTGATTGATTTACCTTTATTTATGTGAAATTAACTAGATTAAGCTTTTGATTTGATTGATTTACCTTTATTATATCGATCTAGATTAGGGATGTATGCAAAACTTCTTCTAGTAGGGTTTCAACCTTCAAAAACTTTGGCCATACTAGGATTTTAATTTTTTGATTTCTATGTTTTCAGGGCTTTGTCAGACCTAATACCGATCAGTTGACTGATCTGTAGGACCTAGTTGATCAGCCAAATTGCTTGATTGATTCACTAGGATTGGTCGGTTAGTTGACCCTACTGACACAACAAACACATATTTGAGTCCAATCATGATAACCTTGTGGGAGTGCTACATGGATCGTGTCATGTGCCTGGTATGTTCTACCTATACATTGACTTATAATTTGCATGCCAGCTTCAATTATTTAATTACAATAAGTAATTCCATCAACTTTTCTAGTTTGGCTTCTAGTAGTATATTTGGCTAGCTTTGTACAAGCTGAAGTCTATGCACATGCTAGGTCTATGGTTGCTACATAGGGGCGAAGATTGGGTCACATTCCACTAGCAATACATTATGTCACAAGTCAACCTTATGAACCAGTTTAACAAGCAAACATACTCAGTTTTAGACAAAACTTGGCATTAAAATTAAGCATAAAGAGGAGGCCTTGTGGTGTGAATATGGGAGCAAAAGCACTTATAGATTATTTTTTTCAAATTTGTCCCATTTTGGGGGATATTTATATCTTTTTAGAATTAATTATTTGTCCAGTATGAGTAAATAAATATATGGTTATGATCCTTGCATTTTTATCTTTGCATCTATATGAGATGCACATTAGAACCATATTAGGCAAGGAGAAAATCCTTTATGTCAAATTGAAAAAGGTAGGTTTACTTTTGTCATTTGGGCTTTTCCATACAATGCATTTTAATGGGGCACATCCAGTGACTGAATGGGCACTATGGCATGAGATATTTATTAATAAAATGGAGTTCTCCCTCTCTTTATTTTCTTTAAAAAGTCCTTTCTTAATGTACACTAAAGGCTTCTTATATGGCAAATTCTTTGAGACTCAATATACACTAATGCTTCAATTACAAGCTCATATTTGTTTACAAACATGTTGCACAAGGAATTTTGGTTGTATGGGAAACAAAACCCTCAATGCCCTAATTATCTATCTAAGTGTGGCTTGAATTTATTGGAAGTTTGGCATGTTAGCCAAAAGTTGGCAACATGCACCACATGATTTCAGATAGAGATTCCCAACCTATGATAGTTGGTATTAAAGCTCGATTACACTAGAGAGAACAGAATAGGTGGGCCATGATTGAGGTAGATTTGGCTTCTTTAAAGCATATGGAGTTTATGAGTGAAGCAAATGCTCATGGGAAACAGTGAAAAGATGTTGCTGAGGACTTGATCAAGAGGGGTGTAAAAGGTTGGAGCAAATCGAGGGTTAGTGTGCAAGATATTACATTTAAAGGAATGTTAATGGTGCATTGAATGCAAGTATGTACAAAAGTTAGTGGACTTGTTGTACATCACTGGACATTGATTATATGACCATTCATAATAGGCATTCAAGGGAATGAAAGCCACTCAAGAAGGTGAGTGAATTGATGGCTTATTTAGTGGGAGGAAATCCTAAGAGAAGCTTTACAAAGTGTGGCCACAATAAACAATTAACATATCTTAAAGGATGGCACATCTTTTATGATGTGTTAAGAGGACGAATCTTATTAAAGGAGTCCAAAATTATGTCAGAAGGCATGAATTTTACTTAAAGGGGACATAGATAATCGAAGAGGGATCTTTTGAGCATTATCATATAGATGTAAGGAGCGAGTTGTAGCACTTATCCACAAGATTCAAGATGAGATGCTAAGCAGCTAGAACATCATAGTCACATGACAAGTGACAATGATACTTGCATGGTGAGCTAAAGCTACATAGTCACGTGATGGAGTAGCCATAATGACCTAAAGGTGTAGTAGACTAACACTACATAGTTGCAAGACAAACTTTTCGACAATAAGCATGAGTTCACAATTGCTCATGCACAAGAAAAGTGAAACCTAGATTGGATGATACTCAATGCTTAACCCTTATCAGAACTGTTGAAGTAGGGGAGCCATCATGAGGATGCGTTTGAAGAAGAATGTTGCTTAAGAAATGCTAGAAGAGGGCACTGATCATCAAAGAACTTGCTATGAGGGCAGTGATGCTAGTAATTAGCTATGAAGGTGACAGGAGATGAGCTAGCATCAACTTTGAAGAGATAGCACTTGAGCATACAAAGCTAGGAGGGATTGTGAGGGCGAAGGTGCTAGATAACATAAACTCTGAGAAAGACTATGATGGTCAAAATACCATGAGGGCATCAATTCAGATAAGGTTAAGAGGATTTGATCAAGTATGAAAGTAACATAGTGGAAGTATAGTGGATTGATCGAACCTAACACAAGCAACCTTGGAACCAATGGATCAGTCTTGTGTCTCACATTAGTGGTATGGGTCATTAGATGTAAGACATTTCTATTAGTAGATGTCCAAGATACCAAGCAAGCACATAAGATGTGAAGGTAGCACACACTTAAGCCATAAAGTTAATGAGTTGAAATAAGACTTGTATAGGGAAATGTGCAAGCAAGCTACAGATGTAGTGAGGCAAGTACAAGTTACAAAGGTAATAATCCAAATGCTGTAGAGGCAGTGGGATAGTTGCAGTTGTAGAGGTTACAGAGCTGGGGGAGCTATGGAGATAGTGACATTTGAGTTTGTGTCAGGACAACAAAGTTGAATTTACAAAGGTAGAACACAAAGTCTAACATTAAAGTTGCAAAGGTAACTACCTAAAGATAGTGGGGGGAAACAAATGTTCAAAGGTGTGAGTTCATGGAGACAAATCCGAGAGGAAGTCAAGAAGAAGCTAAGAAGCAGTAGATTAACGACGATTCTGAAAGCTATATCAGGTTGAGGGTGCTATTTATTAAATTTCTTGAATGATGTTAGCTTAAAAAGATAAGCAGGGCGATCAAAGGAATAGTTCAAGTGGAACAAGTTGAAGACCCACATCAAGATTCAAGAAGCTAGCATTTAAAAGGAGAAACCTTTACGGAAGCTGTCTCAGATTGAGACATCAATAAGGGTACTAACATTTGAAATGGGGGAGAATGTCACAAATTAGCTTTATGAACCAAATTAACATGCAAACATGCTCAATTTTGGATGAAACTTGATGTAAAAATAAAGAATAAAGAGAAGGCCTTGTGGTGCGAATTTGGGTGCAAATGCACTTGTAGATTTTTTTTTGAATTTTTCCCATTTCAGAGGTATTTATATCTTTTTAGCATCAATCATTTATCCTATACAAGTAGATAAGTACATGGTTACGATCCTTGTATTTTTATCTTCACGTCCATTTGAGATGGCATACTAGAACCCTTTAAAGTTAGGAGAAAAGCCTATATATCACCTCAAAAAAAGTATATTTAGTCTTACCATTTAGGCTTTTGTGAGCACTAAGCTCTCCACAAATGGTCCCCTCATACCTTGAGGTTTCTCTCATTTATGCCTTAGGCTTTCCTTTGAAGGATGAGGATGTGATAGGAGAATCTTATGACACTTTAGTTATAAAGATTCATGAACTTTAGAGAGATTTTACTGATAAAGAAGTAATAGCTCTGAAGGAGATTCTTAAGCACTCCCTAATCTTGGTACTCCCAAACATGGGTAGTAGTGAATGGCTTGTTGCCATGGCATACCATCTTTTTGTAGATTTTTATATTCTTACGAAAAGCAAACAACTTGGTGAATGTTCCCCTAAGGTGATAAGGACTATAGACTTATCTATCAGGGATCTAGAACTCTTAAAATTTGATAAGAAGTGGATACTTCTCAATTTGGAATTTCTTCTTTCCCATTATGGAGTTGGCTTCAAACTGATCTTGGAGGAGAAGAAGTATTATGAAGACTATTTAGATGGCAGGATACCAAAAGCATACCTATAAGTGGTTAGTAGAGCTCAACACTTCCTTAAGGAAAGGGACAAAAGGATTGAGGATATCTTGGAGTGACTTCTTATTCTGTTTGGACTATTTTTTCTTTTTTTTTCTTTTGTTATGTAAAAATTATAATTTTGGATAATATATGGTTTTTTAAGTAGAGGCTTTCTTCCCTTTTTTTCTTTTATTGTTGTTTTTTAATAGGCTTTCCTTGTACATCCATTTGGCTCCAAAAGCCAAGTATAATGAGTACTCTTATATTTTTGTTATAAAGTTGATTTCTTGATTATTTGTTTTGTGATGCTTTGCTTGCTGCAATAATAGGTCCCCTGCACAAGGGTCCACACTTTTAAAGAGTTGATACTTGTGCATTTCTTACTTTGCTTAATTTTATGATCCCATAGCCACTTAGGACCCTTGTCAATTGCTCAAGAATAGATATTCACTGGACCGTTATCCCTTTTGATATTCCTTGGCCACACATTGTTGTGTTAGTTGACTTTAAAATATCATGTTAATTCATTCCATTGCATGGTTTGCTATTTGAATGACACTTTATTCTAAAGTGGCTTTTGAGTTGGCCAATGACATCATAAAGGTTATTTATGATGGCTTCTAATTAAAGTTTTAATTATTAAGCTGCTTCTTCATTTATAATGCCATCTTTCTTCCAAATGATTATCTTTTCTTCTATTTAAGGAGCTTTTCATTTATGTAATTTGCCATTTCTTTCATGGGTTTTGATCTCTACTTCATAAAAGCCTTCTACATTCCTTTGAGCAGCTTCTTTTATGATTTAACTTATAATTTCTTTGATCTCTCATTTTTTCATGGCTCCAGATAAAATGACAACTTCGAAGAAAAAGTTAAAAAGTTTAGCTTCATCTATCAATTTGAAGCAAAAAAAGCATTGTTGTTGGCATTGGTGTCTTCTGATAGAGTTCCTCCATCTACCATTATTATCAAAAGGAAAAAAGCTATTAAAGGAGAATCCCTATAAAGATGTGTATAATTCTATCCTAGTGAGCTTCACTAAGGCTTTTCTTATTCAAGAGGTTGACCTTAGGAATTTGAAGCCTTTTATTCCCAAGAATGGTGTTCCACATGACCCAGACTTTAGCAATTCATGCTTGTTAATGTGATTAGCTTGGAAGAAGTTTTTATTCAATGTTGTAAAGTTTGTCTCAAAACCCCAGTTAATAGATGGTTTAGATTTATAGGCTGAGACAATCCTTGCTGACGAAGTTTACAATCTAAAGTTAGAGCAAGCAAGGATCTCAGAGACTATCCATATTTCAATAGAACTATTGGTTAAATGAAACATGGAAGATCTCCATTATATAGTCAAATGTTGGAACAATATTACTCATGGCTTTTTTACTAGGTGAAGAGAGTTCATACGTACTCTAGAAGATATGTTTGCTATTTATGGGCTCCCACTATTTGGGGAGCACAACTTAACTTCTATGGAGCTTTTTGGCCCACACATATATATGGCCAACTGGCTGTGATGGTGTTTAACTTATTGCGACCATGTGGAATATTCAAAGGTGAACATGAAAATAGTGCGAAAAAAGTCTTCATCAAAAGATAAATTCACCTTTGCCAAATAGGTCAAATTCTTCTTTAGCATAGCTGACAAAAGGCCTGGTGAAGATAGAAAAGGGCACAATTCTTTAGTGGAAAATAGCTGAGGAAGAGAAGACATGGATAAAGATATCTTTTTACTAGCCTTCATTGCTCAATGGTGGAACCATATATTTATCCTAAGCCTCCTTTAAAACCCTTGAACTCAAGTATTTTCTTGATAGCTTCTTATAGAGTTTAAAAATTATAGTTTGTGCTATCTTGGTGGCTTATACCTTTCTCTTGGATCAATTACAAGGATAAATAACTAAGTCTAATGTTCATTATATTTTGAATAGTTTCCTAAATGCTACTTTCATGTAATCATTCCTTTTTTTATAGCTTCCCAAAATATGCTCTTAATGAAAGGGAGGTTTCAATTGATTAGGCACAACCTCGATTTATAGATGGGGTTTGTCTAATGGAGAATGACTTTGAAGAAAGGTATTGACAAAGATTCTTTCTTCCACTTCTATGCTTATGCTCATAATCCACAAGGATATTTTAAAGTTGGTCTTTATTAGCATCACAAGGACTAGTGTATAAACATGCGACTAGATATGGATAACAAGGGTAATAACATTCCTCCATTATGGGAAGAAGGAAATTTTGATTGTTGGGTGATAATTTTGTTACCAATAGCCCTTTTTTGCTTTGTTCCTATGGATAGCCTTCATCCTTATCATAGTGCCTTCTCCTTAGCATGGTACCATGCATTGAATGATAATTTAGATTTAACTAAACCCACTGTTTGGGTTGTTATCTTGAAAATGTAGAGTATTTTTATGCATGGGTGTCATTTGATAATTTTAGGCAATCAATGAAAGATACAAGATTTACATCCTAGTTAAAGTATTCTCCTTCAAGGCTTCCCAAAAAAGGCTTGGGTTGAAATGTGTATTAAACAATAGAAAACCATGTTTGCCTATGTGTCATAAGTTGGCCTTGGATCCAATTTGGCAGGCAAACATACTCAATTTTTGAAAAACTTGGCTTAAAAATCAAGCATGAAGAGGAAGCCTTATGGTCCAAATTTTGGAGTAAATGCACCTGTAGATTATTTTTCCAAATTTTTCTTATTTTTGGTGGTATTTGTGTCTTTTTAGCATTAATCATTTATCTAGTATGAATAAAAAAACATATGATTGTGATCTTTGCATTTTTATCTTTGTGTCCATATGAGATAACATATTAGAGCCCTTCTGAGTTAGGAGTAAAGTCTTTATGTCAACTCAAAAAAGTATGTTTACTTGTGCCATTAGGAGAAAATTCCTTAGGATCTTTGCATTTAAGGAGGATGCATCTTATGACCTGGGTAGGCATAGTGGCACGAGCTAGGGATCAGAGTGTAGAGTTTAAAGACTCCCACTATACAGTCTAAAGTATATAATGAGTCATATATTCATAAAATAAAGTTATCCTTCTCTTTATTTTAAAAAAGTCCCTTCTTGATTTACACTAAAGGCTTCTTGTGTGGCACGTTCTTTGAGACTCTATATGCACTGGTGCTTTAACTGCATGCTTACATTTGCTTGTAAACATATTACGTATGAGATTTTAGTTGTATGGGTGATAAAATCCTCAATGCCTTCTTTATCTATCCAAGTATGACTTGAATTTATTTGAAGGCTGGCATGTTGGCCAAGAGTTGATGACATAAACTACACATTTTTAGCTAAAAATATATCGGCTCATGACAGTTGGTATCCAAGCAAAAGATTTCATAATCCAATCCTTGGGAACTTCAACATGTGAACAATGATGAAATGTAACTCTCTATCCAATAACAGAGTGCTCTGGTAGGTACTAAAGGTTGCCACCAAGGATTGGTTTCATGCCAAGTGTTTATCTCCCCAAGCACTTATGTCTCCCTAAACTCTTAGAGGAGTAGACAAGATGACCTAGTAAGTAGGGTGATGAAGTAGGTAGGATGGGCAATAAGAGTGCCATGTTAGTAAGGAGAGCTCCTAATGCCAATCATGATAGTTGGTATTAAAGCTTAGTTATGCTAGAGATAACAAATCGAGTGGGCTATGAGTGGGGTAGATTTGGCTTGTTGAAAGCATACGAAGCTTGTGAGTGAAGCAAACACTTATCAAAATAGTGAAAAGATACTACTAAGGACTTGACTGAGAGGGTTGCAAGAGGTTAGAGTAACTCAAGAGCTAGTGTGCAAGATATTACATTTAAAGGAACATTAACAATGCATCGAGTGCAAGCGTGCGTGGAAGTTGGTGGACTTGCTATATAATATGGGACATTAATTAGATGCTTATTAGTAGTAGGCATTTGAGTGAATGCAAAATCACTCGAAAGAGTAAGTGAATTGATGTTTATCTAGTGAGAGGAAGTCTCGAGAGAAGCTTTGGTCTTGTCGAGAAGACTTAACCATGTCCATAAGGGACATATTAGCTATTGATGAAGCTGAAAGGGTGAAGCCACTATTGTGCTAGAAAGCATAGCCACAACAAATAGTTGACACATCTTGCAAGATGGCACATCTCTTTTGATGTGTTGAGTGGATAAAAACTTATTAGATAAGTCCAAAATCGTGTCAAAAGGCATGAATTTTACTCACAGGAGTAAACCTTAAAGGGATAGAGATGACCCTAGAGGGATCTTTTATGCATTATCATGTAGATGTAAGGAGTGAGCTGTAGCACTTATCCATAAGATTCGAGATGAGATGTTAGGGAGCTAGCACATTATAGTCACATGACAAGTGGTAATGATACCCACATGGTGAGCTAGAGCTACATAGTTGCTTAATGAAGTAGTGACAATGACCTTAAGACATAGCAAACTAGCATTACATAGTTAGAAGACAAGCTTTGCAATAATGACCATAAGATTCACAATTGTTCATGCAAAGGAAAAGTGAAACTTGAGCTAGAGTGAAGGATACTCGATGCTCAACCCCCATCAAAGCCATAGATATGGGGGAGCCATTATGAGGATGCACTCAAAGAAGGAGTCGTCAGAAGGATGTCACTCAAGAAATTCCAAGAGAGGGCACTGATCATCAAAGAAGGTGTTATGTGGGCAAGATACTAGTGTGTGGTAATAAAGATAAGGAGAGATGAGCCCGAATCAACTTTAAAGAGATAGCACTTGAGCATGGAAACCTAGAAGATGCTAGATAACATCAACTTTGAAAAGATTGTGATGATTAAGATGCCTTGAGGGTGTCAATTTAGAAAGGGCCAAGAGGATCTGGTCGAGTGTGAAAGTTGCATAATGAAAGTATCAGTCTTGTGTCTCACATCAGTGGAATGGGATATTAGATGTGGGACATCTCTATCAGTAGATGTCTAAAATACCAAGCAAGCATACAAGATATACAGGTTGCACACACTTAAGCTATAGAGGTAGCAAGTTAAGTCGAAAGCTATGCTGGGACTATGTGCTTGCAAGCTATAGAGGTAGTGAGGCAAGCACAAGTTGCAAAGGCAATAACCTAAATGCTCTAGAGGCAGCAGGGCAAGTGAAGTTATAAAGGCAACAAAGTTAGGAGAGCTATGGAGATAGTGACATGTGAGTTTGTGTCAAGACGACGAATTAGAGTCTATAGAGGTAAAACATAAAGTTTGCGAAGGTAGCAAAGCTTATAACACTAAAGTTATGGAGGCAACTACCTAAAGACTATGGGGGAAGCAAATGTGCAATAGTGTAAGTTCAATGAGACAAAGCCAAGAGAAAGTTAAGGGAAGAGCTAAGGAGCAACAAACCGATGATGATCCTAAAAGCTATGTCAAGTTAAGGGTACCATTTATTACAACTTCTCGAATGATGTTAGCTCAAAGAGACAAGTAGAGTAGTCAAAAAGTAGTTTGAGTGGAGTAGGCTGAAGACACACATGAAGATTTGAGAAGCTAACATTCAAAAGGAGAAACTTTGTGGAAGTTGTGTCAGATTGAGGTGTCAATGAAGGCATTGACATTTGAAGTACTGGAGAATGTTACAAGTCAACCTTGTGATCTAGTTTAGTAGGCAAAAATGTTTAGTTTTGGATGAAACTTGGCATAAAAATAAGCATGAAGAAGAGGCCTTGTGGTCCAAATTTAGGAGCAAATGCACTTGTGGATTATTTTTCAAAATTTTTCCTTTTTGGGGGTATTTGTGTATTTTTAGCACTAATCATTTATCCAATACAAGTAGAAAAGTACATGGTTGCAGTCCTTGCATTTTTATCTTCACATCCACAGGAGATGACACATTAGAATCCTTCTGAGCTAAGAGAAATGCCTTTATGTCAACTCAAAAAAGTATGTTTACTTATGCCATTAAGGCTTTGGCTTAGGATGCTCTTTAAGGGGGATGCTGTCAATCTTGAAAGTGATATAGCTAGATAGCTAAGATCATTCCCTTATTCCCATTAGGGAACTTTATATTCTTTATAAAACTAAATCAATTTAACAGTTAAGTCAAATTTGAATGCAATTGTTAACTTTAATTTTTATGCATAGTAGAAGACTTTCTTGATTAGATTAAGAATTAGCAATTAATAGTATTATCAGAAAAATAGATTACAACATTAATTACAGAACCAGAAATAATGAATATAACAGAGTTCATGTAAAAAATAGAATTATAGAATCCGATGTGGCAAAAATTCAGAATTATAGAATCTGTGACCTTGCAAGAATATAAATGCAGAAATTAAGGAATTGAGACACGGATTTTTAAAGTGATTCAACTTGAATTGAAGCTACAATTCAAGTCTACTCCATTGGATCAATACTTAACCGTATGATCACTTTTACTAACTAAGCATAAGAATTTAACAGGGCTTTTATTAATCAATTTTACAAAAAAAAATAACAGGCTCTTATAATACCTAAGATTCAAAAATTCTAAATCTCCAACTAACTATGATGAACCTCATAGCTATGAAGATCTGACAAGAATTCAATGCACCTATTATAAATTGCAATCAACCTCACAATTCTAGAAGGATGTAAAGGAAAATTCAACATTTTCCTTTGTATCTAGATTTCTAACCCTAGAAATCTTAAAGAATAACAAAGGCTTAGCTTAGAAATACAATACAGTCAAATTGAGATATATATATATATATATCTTAATTAGCTATGCAGAAATCACTTTCAGATTGCTCAAGATTTGATAAAATCATTTAATCCATGTGAGGTGACAAAATCAAGTATAAGCTCTATGTTTTCCTCTCTTTCTATCGCATTGAGTTATGAAAAGTTATATTTTAAAAATAGGGTTTAGTCTATTTATAGTTAAGTT
>JANHAO010019796.1:0-13079 GCA_026873985.1 Saraca asoca
TAATGAAGTCTCTTTCGGAAGGAGAGATGTGACTTGCAAGATGTTATCATTTTTCCTAATTTACTATTTATTATTATTTTTATAATTTTGTTTTAAAAAATTCAGTGGGGTCAGTGGGGGCTTCAGCCCCCACTGGTCCCCACGCAGGTCCGCCCCTGATATTAAGCTTGGCTCTCATTGAAGCAAGATAAATGTGAATGTGCTTTTAAGACTAAAGATCACAAAAATGCACATATTACTCTTCATCTTAATTCTCATTTTATGGGCTTGCAAGTTTGTATTTATTTATGGTACATATGGTGCAATATATTATTGCGTTGACAGTCATATATATCTCAAAACTTATTGGATCCATTTAACATGCAGAAAGGAGAATAGGTGTTAATCAGAATGTATAGAGGGACAATAGAGGGACAAATAAGAAAATGAAGGATTGGCAATAATCAAAATAGAGAGATAGGTCACAACCAGAGGCATTTGAGTACATTAATTTTTGAGACATTCTATATAATATACTTCTCTAAAACGATGCTTATACATATATTTGTAAACTCTTTACATGTAAATAATACTCTTTTTAGCGCGAAGATAATTATCTTTATTTTTATTATAGATTAGTTTTAGTTACTTTTTTTTATACAAAGTTTTATTTGGTATGAGTTTCTTTTTATAACCATTAATTGAAGTTGTTGTTCTTTATTATTTCATTTTGTAGATGTTATAATTTTTTATTTTTTTTATAGGAATAGGGATATACTTGTGGATTACCCTAATTTGCATTTTAAAATAAATTAAATATTTATTTTATGTGCAAAAAATATTACTTTATAATTTTAGTATTTAACATAAGTAAATTATCATGATATCTTTATATATGATATGGTATTAATTCTTTTTAATAAAAGATAATTCTATGAGAAATTTAAACTTTTTGAGGGAGCGTTTGGTTAGTAAATCTTAAGGGCATATGACGAAATCAAAAAATCAATTTCTTTACTAAGTATTTGGTTCACATGTAATAAAATCTATTACTATTACTTAATCTTAACAAATCCCCTCATTTGAAACATTCCCCTTGCCTAAGGTATTGGATTATATTACTTTCTAGAAACAAAAAAAAATAATCATCTCTCTCTTTCTTTCTCTTACCACCTCTCAATACCACCTTCTGCTATTAATCACCACCTACCACTATCTTCTACCGTTGACCACGGTTGACCAACACTACTACAAGTAACTACTGCCCACCACCACCTACCGCCACTGCCTACTATCATCTTTTACTATTAACCATTATCCACCACCACTACCACCGTTGACTACCACTCACCATCACCTTCTGACGTTGACCACCACCTACCACCACTACCATCGTTGATCACCACTCACTGCTACCTTCTGACGTTGACCACCACCTACCACCTTCTATCGTTGACCACTACTTATTACTATTACCACCATTGACCACTACCCACTACTATATTGTTAAGCATTACCCACCACACTACCACCATTGATCATCGCCCACCACCACCACCATGGACTATCACCTACCACCACCTTCCACCATTAACCAAGCCTAACACCACTACCACTATTAACCACTACCCACCACCTCCTTTCCCAATTGACAATCATTCAACACTACTACTAATGTTGACTACCACCCATTACCACTACCACCACCACCATTGACTACCATCATCATGACATACCACAATTGACCACCACTTACCACTACCTACTACTCTTGACCATCATTCACTATCATCTACTATTATTAATCACCGACCACCACCATCTACCACCCTTGACCACTGACCACTACCACCTACCACCCTTGACCATCGGCCACCATCGCCTACCGTCATTGAATATCGTTCACCATGACCTACCACCTTTGACCACCATCTATCACTATTGACCACCACTCAACCAAACAACAACAAAAGGAATCATAAATAATGTGATTCCTATCTCTGACTGAATCAAATAAATCAAAAAATAATTATTACCATTATTCTTAATCCTCCTTATTTAATTCTATTCCCTTTCTATTTTCACAAGTTGAACCAAACATCCTCTAAGTGATTGAGAGTTTTCACCATTGGGTCATCAAATTTACTTTGAGATTTATATATTTTATTTTACTTTTTTACTTTAAGATTTGAAAATAAATGATCTAACAGTGAAAACACCTAACCCTTATAAATTTGAACTTTTCATAGAATTACCCTTTAAAAAAAGGTAAAAAAAATTAGTCACCTGTATTAATCTTATTTTATTATTATATAAAATAAATTTTGATTAACGATTTGTTCAAATCTTATCAATTGAAATAGAAATAGATAATTTAGTTTCTATTTATTTTAATGCAACAAATAAGATATATATTTTTATACTCAATTTTTTAAAAAAAAATCAACTATCCATTTGTATATTTCTTACATTAATTTATACAAGTATATTGAAATAAATATATTGATTTATATATTTCATTCTTAATAATAAAATATGCTTAGTAATTTAAAAAATATTTTAAAAAATTTACAGCATCTAAAACCTTGAATAACAATATAAATATATAAAATCACAAAAAAAAAAAAGTAAGCAAGATCAATTATGGCAACAAGGGAATATTAAGATAAAACACAAAAATTCAAAATTTTATTATTCTAAAATAAAACCAAATTTAAAATTATATATATGTATATATGAATTTAAATAAGAGTATATACATTTAATTACATTAATTGCTCATAAAATCTGTATCATATATATATATATATATATATATATATCTGTGTGTGAGGGGTAGGAGTGGCCAAGCGATTAGACAAACACACACACAATAAACCACTTGAAATGTAAAGGAAAGCAAAACTTTCAAGAGATATCGAATGTCACTTAAACCAAAATCTCTCGACTATATCATAGTTATTAACATTTAATATATATCCTATCAAATTTAATTGTCATTAAAAGAAACATGCATATATGATAAATTATCTCCTTTGTTTACATAGTAAATTCAACCATATATTAACTATAGGAGTGTAAATAACAAGAGTATCTGTGAGTTACTCAAACTCAACTTACCTAAATGCTATGGTTAGTTTAATTAAAATTGAGTTGTTAAAAGGATTGATCTGGTTTATTCGCAAATTGATTCATATGATCACTCATAAACGAACTAGATTAGCTAGTCTGTAAAATTTGTGGATTATCAAAATGACAACAAAAGTCCTACCCTGTACGATCCACATGCTTACAAATTAGCTTGCGAACTATTAGTCTTTTAAATAAAAATATTTTAATAATTTTTAGTCTAAAGTGATAATTTAGACTTACAACGTCTACAAGTCACATTTGTATACATATTTTCAATGCTAAAATACCTATTAAAAGTTTTTAATTATGTAAAACTATTTTAAATAATCCAAAATATTTAAATGCAATTAATTCTACACATTTTAATAGTTTATGGGGTCATATGTACTTTAGAGATAGGAAGGGGGTTCTATATATTTTGTCCTAAAATAATAAAAGGTACTAACCACAGGATAAGTAGGGGACACTAAAAAAAAATTTGCTATTTTCGATAAAAAAACAGTCGTCGATTAAACTATTGTTAAAAAAAAATTTCTAATGAAATTTTAGGGAGATGAGTTTTCAAAAAAAATTATTTTTCTTATTTTTTTTCTTTTATCTATCAAAAATCCATCGATAAATCCATCAAAAATTCTAACGAAAAATCTGTCAAAAATATATAATTTTTTAAATTATTATCATTTTTTAAAATAATCTCCACCAATTAATTAAACTCGAAATTTTGAGGATCAGTTGCAAACTTTGAATAATTTTGATCAAATGGTTTTCAAGCTTCTCTATCTGAATGATGATACAGAATGTTTGTCTCCCTTCGATTCTCATGATGTTATCTCATATGAGGAGCCATCTTCATCAAAGCATACAATCTTTACAATCTTAGGATTAATGGTAAATAATACATTCTCTTGAAGATAACTTCTTTACTATTACAGCTTGTCCTCTGTTCCTTATACTAAGGCAGACCACAAATTCTATATTCTGTATCAAATTTAACATCCTTGTAGAACAACATGCACCTTTTCATAGAACAGCCTATTTTCTCATACATCAATCCTAACTTCTTCACTAACTTCCTTGTTTCATAAAAATTAAGAGGAATAATGTTATCAAACGGGTGTGTTTCAGTCATAAGTTGTATAATCTAATCAAAGAAATTTTGTGGTAAGTCAAATTTTATGCTTAATATCCTTACACCATTCAGAGTTGTCATTAGCTATAAGGATGCTAAGCATAAAATCTGACTTCAACTTACTATAAAATTCCTTTGATCAAATTATACAACTTATGGCTGAGACACATCCATCAAATAATGTTTTTCCTCCTGTTGACGTCAGATTTTGGCTATACTCCAAACTCTGGCAAACGGGGGGATTCTTCAAGATCTCAATCCTATATCTGATTCAGATATAACAGAACAGCAGAATAGACAAGGATGAAGGGAAAAGTTAGGAAAAAGACACAAGGTTTAACGTGGTTTGGCTAAATCTGGACGGCACCAGACCCTACGTCCATGGCAGGGATTTAATTGATATAAATAGTTTAGCAAAGATTCTGCTTACAAAGTTTAGCCTCCTCCCCTCTTCTAACAATGCAATCCTATTTATAGAGGAAGGAGGAGTTACATGCATTAATTACAAGCTACAGTTGTATTACATTAAGTTATAAATGGAAAAGACAATAAAAAGACTACAAATCGGCTACTGCAGAATGTAGGCTGTGGGGTGGTCTCCTTAGGTTAGCGGTAGACCTGAGCTTGTCGGCTTCTGTTGCTGCGTCACTGCTAGACTGAGCGGAGTTTTCGGCTCGAGGTCGTCAAGGGAACCGCCTATAGCGATCCCGATGCTACTGCAACGGGATGGTGGGTTCGAGTAGGACGATCAACTGCTTGATGAGCTGGTCTTGTGATCTTCTTACTGGGTCGCTGGGTTGCTGCCTCGCCAGGTGGGAGTTTGCTTTGCGAGACGATAATGGGCCAATCCTCGCGATGCCGTTTTCCGATAAAGGGTGAAGTGAGGTTCACCGAGTGCCTTTGGCGTGCCCAAGGCCACGAGTTCTCAAACCCATTTTTTGTATATAACATAAGCCCCCTAACTCTCAATTTGCTTTGTGGATCGGGAGTTGCATGTTTTCGAGGCTCGATTCATATCTTCAATCAGTGTCCTTCCTTGATCGAGATGTCATGTCAGATGTCTTTCCATTCTGCTTTAGGCCATGCTTTCTCCTATTTGCCATTTTTGGTCGTTGACGTGGCATTGGCGCTCGTTTTGGGCCGTTGGATGAAGATCAGGACAGATACCTTCTGGATTCTTCAAAGGGCCGAGCGAGTCTTTTTATAGCCTGGGGCATTCTTTCTTTTCCACCTCAGAGAAGCTTAATGGAGGAGACTAAAGAGCTTTCTGTGTTTTGGTATTTTAGCTTCCGGCGAAGCTTGCTGAGACATGGATGGCCTGTTGCAAAGTATCGATAGACATGGATAGCCCATTACATGTGGCTCCGTCGCAGGATCCACCTAGCGGGCTCCTAGGGGATCTTGTGCTGACTTTGGGTCACCTCCTCCGGCTGTCGCTTATAGTGCTGCTACTTGGCCAGCCGGTTCTTATGACTTTTTGGTTTGCTCTAGGTCTGGCTCAGGGGGACGTGTCAGAGGAATATAAGCAGAAGCAACTTTGGGGCCGCTGCTCTTTCCACAGGCACGAGCTCGATGACCGACCTTCTGCCTTCTTTGCAGGAATGGTTGTGCCAGGTCATCAAACTTTTTGTCGCTATTTTTGTACTTCTTCTTTTGATGTAATTTTGCCTCGCTTGGATGAGGTCTTTTGCTGCATGATTTTTTCTTCTTTCAAATACTCGTAACCGAATGTTGCATACATCACTGTATGTACATTTCTGATGATCAATAAAATTTCTCTTTTGGGCTAATCGGTTGCACTTTACTTTCATGACTGCTCAATCTATTGTGAGTGAAAGAGAGAGGTCGTATGGGAGTTACGAGATTTTGTTAGCCTAGGCGACTAATTGATTCGTCAACTCTTTATGCTTCAGCGAGAGTCACGCTAGCGTCAAGTATTTTTTAGTGCCTCCACACCTCAGTGGGCACGAAGCCACGTTGGCATAGAGAGTGTTTTTTAGTGCCTCCGCACCTCAGCAAGCATGAAGTGGCACTGGCACAGTGAGTGTTTTTTAGTGCCTCTGCACCTCAGCAGGCATAAAGCTGCACTGGCTAAATGAGTATGTTTTGAGCATCTCCATGCCTCAGCGAGCCTGTAGCTCAACTGGTTAAGTGAGTTTATTCTTCTCTGGAATGAGCTCTGAGGGAGCCTCAACTAGACCAAGGGTCATAGTTGGTAGAAAAAATCCCTCGCAAAGTTTGGGAAATTAGCCACATGAGAGTTGCGGATGTTGCTAACGCTCGAAAGCAAAAAGGGGCAAAGTAGATGACATTAAATCATTTGGCAAACAACCTTCAACAGAAACAACAGAATGACAATTACACTTGCCCCAAAATTTGAAATATAAAATCAAAATATAACTCAGACCGAGCCCCCTGGGTCCTGGTTGGTGCTAGGCTAGAGGGGTTGCCCTACAGGTTGCACTACATATCCCCTCAAGTGACCTTTCCAGATCAGATCTTTAATTGCATCTCTGAAGGCCAGACAATTTGACGTCCCGTGCCCAGCCTCATTATGATAGGCACAGAACTCATCTTTGTTCCTCTACCTAAAAGGAGTCTTCAAGGGCCTTGGCCTTCTGAAATTCTCCCTATCCCTTTCTGCTAAGTAAATCCTATCTTGGGGATCCGAGAGCACACTATAATGCTTGAAACAACTCGAGTACTGAGGTTGCTCACCCTTGGACCTCTTGGATTTCCTTACCGCCCCTTCGGCAAGGTGATCCCCTTAGTCCGCAACGTTCCTCTTCCTGCTGCGAGAAGGATTGGCCCTTTCATCCTTCTTGTCAGACTTTTTTGAGCTAAAGATTTCTTCCCATTTAACCTGCTTGGCAGCTCGCTCGTAGAACTCAGTGAGGTCCTTTACTGAGGACTTATACAGACTCTTGTATAGCTTTCCATCTTTGCGAAGTCCTGCAGAGATGGTGGCCAACATGGTTTCTTTAGATGGATTCTCCATCGAATTAGCTTCAAGTCTGAATCTAGCGATATAGTCCTTCAGTGACTCCTGCCTGCGCTGAAAGACCATAGCGAGGTGGCAGGGGGGCACCAATTGTCTCTTCAGCGTTCAATACTGGTTGATGAACTTTCACTGACAATCTTCCCAACTGCCAATTGAACGAGCTGGGAGGTTTCTGAATCAGGCTCGAGGTACGCCTCCCAATGTGGCTGGAAAAACCCGACACTTAACTAGGGGGTTGGCTATCTGCAAATCCATCTAAACATTGAATGCATCTAGATGATCATACGGGTCAGAATCCCCATTATACAATGGGATCACGAGGACTCTAAGTTTGAGGGGGAGAGTTCAAGCTTCGATCTCCTCAGAAAGTGGTGATCGCTCCTTGCAATGAGGTTAGTCACCCAGAGCTTGAAGGCATTCTTCCAACTAAGCCATCTTCTAAAATAGCTTCCCAACCAACAGGTCCCATTCCCCAAAGGGTCGATTGGGTGACTGCTGGACCCTTTGGTCTCCATTGTCTTAAGGGTCACGACTCGAGGTCTACTCTTGCGAGCAACGAGCTTAAGTATTGCCCTAGTTTGGATAGCCCGGGCATTGGGTTTCAACTTGTTTCTGCACATTTTGTGCCAACGACATAACTGCTTTAGTCAATTCCCCCATCATGTGCTTAAGTTTCTCCTGATGTTGGAGCCAGGTCTATGGTCCGTTGACGCCACCAGCGGCAAGAACCAGTTACACCGAACTGGTTGGAGGGATACCATCAGCTGTTCTGATGACAGGAATAGTAGACGAGTCTGTTATCAAAACATGGCCATCCCAAGGATGGGGGTGTGCATTCGAGGCTTTAGTGACTCTTCCCTTGGTCATTACAACAGGAATGAATCGGAATAGATGAGATCCCTACAGATAACGCTAAAATGTTAACGTTGAATTTTGGATATACTCCAAACTTTGGCCAAAGGGGGGGATTCTTCGGGATCTCAAGCCTATATCTAATTCAGATATAACATAACAGCAGAATAGACAAGGATGAAGGGAAGAGTTAGGAAAAAGATACAAGGTTTAATGTGGTTCGGCTAAATCCGGACGGCACCAGACTCTACATCCATGGCGAGGATTTAATTGATGTAAATAGTTTAGCAGAGATTCTGCTTACAAAGTTCGGCCTCCTCCCCTCTTCAAATAATGCAGTCCTATTTACAGAGGAAGAAGGAGTTATATGCATTAATTACAAGCTACAATTGTGTTATATCAAGCTATAAATGGAAAAGACAATAAAAAGACTATAAATCGGCTACTGCAGAATGTAGGGTGCGGGGTGGTCTCCTTAGGTTGGCGGTAGACCTGAGCCTGTCAGTGTCTGTTGCTGCATCGCTGCTAGACTGAGCGAGGGGCTGAACATCCAGAGCGGGAGTTTCCGGCTCGGGGTCATCAGGGGAACCGCCTGTAGCGAACCCAATGCTGCTGTAGAGGGATGGCGGGTTTGAGTAGGACAGTCGATCGCTTGACGAGCTGGTCTTGCGATCTTCCTACTGGGTCGCTGGGTCGTTGCCTTGCCAGGTGGGAGTTTGCTTTGTGAGATGATGATGGGCCAGTCCTTGCTATGTCACTTTCTGATAAAGGGAGAAGTGAGGTTCGCCGAGTGCCTTTGGCACGCCCGGGGCCACGAGTTCTCAAAACCATTTTTTGTATATAACACCTCCTAACTTTTATGAAATGATGAAGTTAGTGAAAAAGTTAGGGTTGGGGATTAGAAAATAGACAATTATATGAAAGGGTGCATATTATTCTACAAGAAGACTAGATTTGACAAAGAATGTAAAATTTATAATTTGCCTCGATATAAGGAACAAAGGACAGGCCAGAATAATAAAAAAATTTCCTTTAAGAGAATGTATTATCTGCCATTAATCCCAAGGTTGCAAAGGTTGTATGCTTCAATGAAGTTGGCTTCTCATATGAGATAACATCATGAGAATTGAAAAGAGATGAGTGTTCTGTGTCATCCTTCAGATAAAGAAGCTTGGAAACAATGTGACCAAAAGTACTAAAAGTTTGCAACCGATCACTGAAATGTAAGACTTAGGTTGTAAAGGTTGCAAAGGTTGTATGCTTTGATAAAGTCAACTCCTTATGTGAGATGGCATCATGAGAATCAAAGGGAGACAAGCATTCTGTGTCATCCTTTGAATGGAGAAGCTCGGAAACAATTTGACCAAAAGTACTTAGAGTTTGTAACTAATTCTCAAAATGTAAGACTTGGGTTGTGTTCTAATATATTCACTCCATTTGGTCATAGCACTGCACCGTATTCATGTCAACTAGTAATAGTTACTCCTTACAATTTGCCTTAAATATGTGTATGATAACTCTATATATGTTCCTAACCTTGATCCTCCTAAGTCTAAAAAATCTAAAGAGTAAAATTGGTATGTTGGTGCGACCATTGATTACTCACTTTGTGGAGTGATGGTATTCCAAAGTATGACATTTCTATAAAGCAAAACTTTCAAATGAAAGTTGCATTGATGTGGACCATCAATGACTTTCCTGCATATAGGATGTTATCAAATGATTGGAAAATTAGCTTGCCATATATATATGGAATCCACAAAAGCATTCACCTTAAAGCATGAGAGGAAACAATCATGATTTGATTGTCATAAACAATTTCTACTACATGATCATCCTTACAAGAGAAGCAAGAATAACTTCATCAAAAATAGAGTGGAGAGATCCAAACCACCTCTAAGATTAACCAGTGAATAGTTTATTGATCGGGTTTATTCCACTCCAAAAGTCACAGAACTTGGCCAATTAGGATGCCAGGATATGGGGTGGATCATAATTAGACTAAGAGAAGCATATATTGGGTCTTATCATACTAGCATTCTAACTTACTCCGACACAATCTTGATGTCATGCACATAGAAAATAACCTATTTGATAATGTGTTTTATACAGTAATGGATGTTAAAAGGAAAACTAAATACAATATTAAGACAAAGTTGGATTTGCCAGAATACTACAAATAAAAGAGTTGGAGCTTAAAGAGGCTGCAAATGGAAAAATATATAAACATAAAGCTTCTTACACCTTGAGTTTGGATGAAAGAAGGTTAGTCTATAAGTGAGCCAAGGAGTTAAGGATGCCTAATGACTATGCCTCCAAATTGGATAGGTGTGTTGATGTAGGTGATGGTGAAACACTTGGTATGAAAAGCCATGAGTGACATATTTTCATGAAAAGATTGCTTGCTATTGCCTTTTTTAAACTCCCAAATCTTGCATGGAGGCCTTAACTGAGTTAAGTCAACTCTTTAAGGAATCATGTTCAATGGTCCTACGAGAAAAGGAATTGCTTCAAATGGAATAAAATATTCCTCTAATGATATGCAAGCTTGAATAGATCTTTCCACTAGTTTTTTTTTCACTCAATAAAGCATTTGCCCATTCATTTGCCATTCAGAGTAAAGGTAGGTGGCCCTGTGCAATATTGATAGATGTATCCATTTCAGATATTTCTTAACAGGTTGAAAAAGAAAGTCAACAGCAGAGCTAGACCCAAAGGAAATATATGTGAAGCTTATTTGACCAAGGAGATAGCTTAATTTTGTTAATTTTATTTCAGCTCTAATGTCCAATGCCAAAGCACAAGAGTTGATAGGAATGATGACTGGGATAGTGATACAACTATAGAGCCTATTATTTCCATCTTCAATCTTCCAGGACGCTTTGATAGGTTTTGCCAAGAGCAATATTTGGATGACGAAGAATTAAAATCAGCCATAATACATATGTTTTTAAATTGTGAAGAAGTGGATCTATTTAAAGAGTAAGTATCTTTGTAGCTATCTTAATAAATCATTCTATATCTTAATTTAACTTTGATTTCATCAAATTTAGGATACTAATATTTTAAATTGTTGTTTCCCATAATATGTTTGTTCATTGGTTGAAGTCTATGTATCCAAATATGCAAGATGAAGACATCAAAGCAATGATCAATAACCAATAATTGGATAGGTGTGTACAATTGACATTGTTTTGCTCTTTTGTAAGTATAACCAATAATTACTTTCACTATATGACATTGTTTACAATTGTATCATAAAATTTTGATATAAAATTGCATTTTTCTCAGGTTCACAGTCTCTTAAATGGTGTGGTCAATCAATATCTATTAGATTTAGCTTGGGGTCCTCTAAGGGTGGTCACAACATTTTCAATGTATTTTGTTAATGGGTATAAGTTTCACACATACACACACACCAATGGAGTCAAGGGAAAAAAATAATTAACAATAGAGTATGTGTGAAGGGCACAAGAGATGTCACAATAGGGGAAAATGACTTCTATGACATTCTTAAAGAGATTGTACAGTTTGAGTATCCAGATTGACAATCAAAAAGGTGGTACTTTTCCACTGTAAATGGTTTAATCTTGTGTTAGGCCTTGGTATGAAAGTACAACCTTAATACGACATAGTTGAAATCAAATATAGAAGACTATATACCAAGTATGGTCTCTTCATCATTGCACAACAAGCTACACAAATGCACTATGCATTGTACCCACAAACAAAAGGAGATAAGCAAGGTTAATAGGTTATTACAAAGACCAAACCTCGTGGAAGGGTCGAGGATAAACACAAATAGAATGTACTTATCAGGATGATCATATGTCATAAGACACACCTTAGTTGATTTCACCAAATGATTTAATTGTTAGCTTGCATGATGATAATGGTAGATATAAGGAGGTGGATGGGCTAATAGATGTAAAATAATAGGGCAATGTCGACAAAGACAAAGAAGATGATGAAGAAGATAATGATAATGATGATATGGAGGAAGAATTAGGCCAATGATACTACTATTCCATATGTGATATATATATATATGTTAATTTGTTACTAGTATATATAAGTACTAAATTACTTTATTCATATTTCAATATATATGATTATTTTCTAATTATGTCATGTGTGAATATTTGCAAATGATAAGCCACAAGGGTACTAGATAGGGAGGTAAAGGACACCAGTCACAAGGACAAAGTTCCCCCCATGATTCCCCTAGTAGCATTTCACATGCGATTGTTAGGTAAAAACCCCCAACTATCATTCCTCTTGGCTACACATTCATTCCCACAACATGACTTACATCTAACAAGATGAAGCCACTTGTGCAAGCATCGATGCAAACACAATCATAGTAACAGCAAGACCTATCCCTAAAGACAACTAGGACACTATAATAGATGGTGCCTCCATCTTCAAGAGGGCCATCTTCCTCTTGAGAGCCTAGCCTCCACTCTCTGGGGTATCCGTACTTAGTCCTGGAGAAACCATTATGCCATATAGGACGATGTATGTATTCTTGATTATAAATTTTATTTTTACATGAACTTTATTTTTTTAATTTATTAACTATATTTATATTTATTTGTTAATCAGGTTTTCCTAATCCACAAGCTAGTAGACACCATATATCACATCATCATGAGCAAGTGTGAATGTGTATGGCCTATATAGAATAGTATTCTAGAGCCTACATGCAGAATGCTATATGTAGAGTTGGGGGTAAAGTTTCAAAACTTTATTTATAAGTTAAATTTTTTGTTTTAAATTATTCTCTAACTATTTGATGCTTTCCTTGTTTTTTAATTTTAGATGTATTGAAAGTGGAACCCTTCTTACAAGTGATGTAATTTGTTTAAATATCCACAAGTTTACTGTTAGGTTTCCATGGCTAAGGGGGCAGCAAGGGCTGTGAAATTTCAAAAATTTCTTCTCCCCTTTGGCTAAGGAAACTCCCCTAGATCCACCAGAGTGAGG
>JANHAO010019797.1:0-13083 GCA_026873985.1 Saraca asoca
CATCATCAATTCAATTCAAATCCTCCATTAACAAATCCAAAATTTTCACAAATAAAACAATAAAACCACTTTAGACAAAATAACATAAATAACTAATAATAAAGATTGATTTATACAAATCACTCTTAAACTTCAATAATTTAAGTTTAGAAGCTATCAAGATAACTCTATTTTCATAGAGTTATCAAATACAGATCAAATTTTTATTGAGTATTTGTATCTTTATTTGACAATCTATTTCTAGTGAATTTTTCACTCACCAAGTTTCAATAAAACTCATCCCATGTTTCTAAAAAATGTTTTTCAAAGCCTTAGAATATTTCTGCTACATTAGCTCTTCAAACTATAAGACTTAGCCCAGCTACTTGATTCGATGAGTCAACATATTGGAGAGTGAAGAAAATGTTTGGATGATATTTTGGCAATTGTTTTATGGTGTCTCTACATGTGTTTGTGTACAAGCATTGTGTTGGTTGTCATGTCATGATTATTATTTCATACAAGTCTTTGGGTAGGATTCGTGGCCCTCCACTAAGTTTTGGTTTATGGCCAAATGTCTAGAAAATAGAGGAAACTCTGTCCAATTTTTTACAAATTATAAAGGAATGATTTTTAGTTTAAATTGTATGTTCAACTATTTTACAGTTGCTTTGTTCTTTTATCTTACAAGTTGGTAATGGTCAATTCACTCTTTATAAAGGAAAGTATAGGGTATCTAGAGTCTATGAGCAAGATTGAAGCTTGTGGGGAGTTACCCTTAAGTGACTTCCTATAGTGGCCATGTGGCTGGAATCAAGGCGTGACAAATTTAAACACTGAAGCATGGATCGCAACAACTACACAAATAGTCACATGCATTGGCATTGAGTAATGTTGCATATAAATTCATCATACATACTAATGTACAAAAAAAATATTGTAAAGCTGGATTAAATTATTAATGTCCCATGTATGAAATAAGGTTTTAGGCTAGTGAAACCATTCCAACAATGGCTACCACACCAATCACAAATCCTTGGAATTGGGTTGTAATACTATGACTCCTATAGTTTATGTTAGCAGTATCATGACTTGTACTGCATATCTAATGTTAAACTTATAGTTTAATTATTTGTATAATTATATGCATTCAAGTATGTGTGAAATGCTTAAGTTAATATATAACAAGAAAATTTATGTATACTAATAGTTGCTAAGTTAACTTAGTTAATGTTAAAAATAGGTGTCTCAGGCATGTGTGTTCATTGTCCTTAAGGATATTTTCACCTCTTCAAGCAGAACTTAATATGGTTATCCCCCAGGATTTAATAGACTATTTTGTTTTGATTGCATGATCAAAATAGGAGCAAACATTGTAAATGTTCCTAACAAGAGAAATTATTTTAAAGAAAATTTAGAGCTTAAAAATAAAGAAGTTAAAAGAGAATAGAGAAAATTTTCTTAATAATTTTAATAGGAGAAGAAACATAGCTATTAAAAACTAGCCATTGAAATATAGTCATTGGAAACTAGCCATTGAAATATAAAAAAAATTAGTTATTGGAAACTAGCCATTGGAATACAGCCATTGGAAACTAGCTGTTGAAAATTAGTTATTAGGCCTTTTAATATAAACTATTGTTACAACAATCCCCACATATTTCAAAAGGCTTTATGAAAGATTTTTTGTTGCATTCTTAAGTAAATGTGAATTATCAATTTGGTGTCTTTTGGACTATGAACCAAATCTAGAAAGAATGAGCCATAACCTATGGAGTTATAAGTGAAGCTTATAACTTTTATGAACTGCTAACTCTTGATGTAAGTCAATAGTCTCACCAATCAATTCACACTTATATATATTTTCCTTTGCAATGCAATTTTACACTAATAATCTATGCATGTGCCTGGTAGTTCATAAGTGCTCTAGAGATCTTGCTAGGATCTCATAGGAGCAACCTACTCCACACTCATATAGGTGATTCCATAAAGTGTACATTACAATTAAATACACCATCTATAAGGAATATAGAATTCATTAAGAGCTTAACTCATCCTCATTTATAGTTTGCAGTTTAAAGCACTAATCTCATGCACCATATGAGGGTCTCATAAATATAATTTTAATGTTTTTAGAGCTAACATTGACTTACTATTATCCATGTCAACCTAATTCAAGGGATCTCCAATCATATAGGTTGGGTTATCATCAATGTTAATTTCTTAAGTTGACTTTAGTTCCATTCCCCTCTATATTTCAATTGCTTGTTTTTTACCCAAGGGTTTCGTCAGAGAATTGACTAAATTTGTTTATGACTTTACATAATCAATGGAAATTGCTCTATCTTTTAGCAACTGCTTCACCAAATTGTCTTAATTGAATGTGTCAATTTTTACCATTTGAAGATTTGTTCTTTGTAATGGCTATCATTGCTTGGTAATCACAACATATAGATATCAAAGGCATTGGCTTTGCACCTAACAATATATCAGATAAGAAATTTCTTAGCCACTCAACCTCACTTGTAGCTATATTTAGAGCCATAAATTCTAACTCCATGGTGGATTTAGCTATAATTGTTTGGTTGGATGATTTCTAAGTCACTGCACCACTACTAGGGAGGAATACTCATTTGAATCATAAATTTAATTAGCATCATTGTATCCTTCTAATGTAGTGGGAAATCCACTATATAGAATACCATAGTTCATGGTACCTCTCAAATATTTCAGTATTCTTTTCAATGCATTCCAATGATCATGATAGGGATTATGAGTGTATCTACTCAGTTTACATGCAACATAAGCTATGTCAAGTCTAAAGAAATTCATTAAAAGATTTAGACTCTCAATAATTTGAGCATACTCAAACTAAGAAACCAGACAACCTAATTTTTTCTTTAACTAAGTGTTAGTATCATAAGGAGTACCAATAGGAGTTACCTCAAAATTTCCAAACTTTCTAAGAAGTTTCTCTACATAATGTTCGTGTGACAACATTAAGTAGTTATCATTCTTTATGATTTTAACACCCAAAATAACACTAGCTTCCCCCTTGTCTTTCATATCAAGATTTAAAACTAAGAAAACTTTAGTTGCATGCATAACATCAAGATTAGTATACTTAAAATGATTATATCATCAACATATAAATTGACGATTGCACATTTACTATTTTCATGGTTTGTGTATACACATTTATCCACATGAATTGATGGAAAACCATTTTTCATTAAAGTTTGATCAAATTTCTCATGCCACTATTTTGGTGCCTGTTGTAGACTATATAAAGACTTGCGTAATTTACAAATTCTATTTTCTTGTCCTAGGACCTCACATCCTTTAGGTTACACTATATAAATTTCTTCCTCTGAGTCACTATTTGAAATTGCCATTTTCACATACATTTGATGTACAAAGAGCTTGAAAATAAAAGCTATGGCAAATAAAATACATATTAAAGAAATTCTAGTTATTATTGCAAAAGTAGCAAAGTAGTCAATGTTTTGTTTTTGAGTAAGACCTTTCGCAACTAGACATGCTTTATATTTTTCAATTGAGCCATTTAGAAATAATTTCCTTTTGAAAATTCACTTGCAATCAACTGATTTTGATATAGGGAAATGTCAACTAGTTCCCAAGTTTAATTTGTTTAATATTATGTCAAGTTCTATTTTAATTACTTTTTTGCAAAACTTTGTGTTAGAAGAATAAAGTGCTTCAAAATAAGACAAAGATTCAGTATCAATAATAAAAGTATAAAAATTATTTCAAAAAGAGGTTTCTTTTCTTTATCTTTTACTTTTTCTTGAAACCTTATTAGTTGCTTGGAGTCATTTAATGGCACATCTAAAGTCTTTGTTGCATGAGAAGTTTTTTTACACAATGGATAAATGTATTCAAAAAATTTCACATTCTTTGTCTCAATTATTGGTTGCAGCCTAGTACATCACTTTTGAAAACAATAAACTTATATGTAACACTATGACTTGCATATCCCACAAACATATAATTAGAAGTTTTTGACCCCATTTTCCTTTTTTTTAGGTTCAAGCAACATGACCTTAGCTAGAGACCCTAACATTTTCAAATATTTCAGATTAGGTGTATATCCTCACCACAACTCATAAGGTGTCTTCCCAATTTTGTTATAAAGTATCTTATTTTTTAAGTGATAATCAAATAAAATAGCTTCCCCCAAGATTATTAGGTGTAGAAGAGCTTACTAACATAGCATTCATCATTTGTTTCAAGGTTTTATTTTTTCTTTCTGTTACTCCATTTGATTTAGGTGTATATGCTGGTGTTATCTCATGAATTATTAATTCTTTTTCATAGAAATCATTAAACAAGATATATTCACCACTTCTATCTGACCAAACTTTTTAAATTTTTCTACTTAATTATTTTTCAACCTTAATTGTGTATTGTAGAAACATGGTAAATGCTTCATCTTTATTCTTAAGGAAATAAACTTTGGTATATTTAGAGCAATTATCTACAAATGTGACATAATATTTTTTAGCACCTCTAGTCATTGTTTATTTTAGATCACCTTGGTCTATATGTATTAAATCTAATAAGCTAGATTCTCTATTATTTACTGATGGACAAGATTTTATAGCTAATTTGGATTCAGCATTAACTTAACATTTATTCATATTATTAGAACTAATCCCTGAAATTAATCTTAGTGATTTCATTTTCTTGACATATGAAGTATTTAAGTGTCCTAATCTGGCATGCTATAAATCAATGGAATCAAGCAATTAAGTAGAAGTAGATCCATTTTCATTGATCACATTAAGAACATTCAATACAAACATAACTTGATTACAATAGCCCTTTCCCTCAAGCAAATTAATCTTAGTCATGATAATCTTATCGAATTCAAATGATATTTTGACCCTAACTTTTCCCAATAGAGATATAGAAATTGGATTTGCTTTAATATTAGGAATATGTAGAACATCACTCAGTGCAAAAGTCTTGCCAGGTGTGAGTTTCAATAGGACTTTACCCTTTCCAAGAACATTTACAATACTTGAGTCACCAAGGTGGACCAGATCTTCTCCATTTCTTATTGGTGAGTAGGATGTAAAGGCTTCTCTATTAGCACAGATGTGTCTTGTAATACCTAAATCTACCTCCTAGTCTTTCATATTGGCCATTAGGTTTGCTTGGAAATAACCATAGCGATTATAACATCTCAAACCAAATTTGCTTTTGGTTTTGGGGGATTGTCATTTTTCACTCTCTTTCTACATTAAGGCACATGATGGCTTGGTTTGCCACCAAAAAAAAAACATTTTCCTTTCTTTTTCTTAAAGTTGGGATTAGTTATCTTAGGCTTGTAGTCATTCTTTGAGTTAGTGGAACTAAAAGGTTTATGATTCTACATCTTTTGATATGGATTATCCTACATTGAATTCACCTTCATTGCCAGTGCTTTTGCTTTAGCAACTTTGAGTTCCTTGTGATTGGTATTTTTGATTATTATGCATGTGATTAGTTTTGCCAACATGAGTTGCTTGTGGTTGTGTTTTAGTTGTTGTGTAATCATTCCATGAGTCTGCCAGATTCTCAATCAATATCCTAGCAACAAACTCCTCTTGCACTACAATCTTTTTGGCTTTTAGGTCTTTTAATAATTTATGATATTCATTTTCTTAAGTTTTAATGTCCTTTCCTTTATTCATCTCATAGCAATAGTAGTTTCCAATCACAAACTTCTATTTTCCTACATCTTTAGTAGTATTTATGAGAACCATTGAATCCCAAATAGCTTTGACATCCTTGTGAGATTAATAAACATCAAACAATTCATTATACAAGGTGCTAAGGATGGTATGATAACAAACCTTATTGGCATAAAGCCAATTGTCATAGTTTTATTCAATTTTTGCATTGGTGAGTGCTCAAGCTTCACTATGTATGTCCAGAATTGATGAAATTCACTCCTGCCATCTTTTGAAGTTTTGACCATGAAATACCTCTATCTTTGATATGTTTAAGAATGAATTTGAATATGGTGGTGCATGATTAAGGATAGCAGTAGCAATAACATATTGTGTAGGTGGAGTTTGTGGAATGACCTCGTTGGTGTTGATGTTGTTGGGTGAAGAATTTTGTGTAAACACCATTTATCCTTGAAATTGTAAAAATAGGAGTCTGAGGTGTGCGCGTTCACTATCCTCAATGATAACTCCACCTCTTCTTATAGAGTTTAATGTAGCTATCCCAAGGATTCTACAGACTCTTTTGTTTTGTTTGCATGACCAAAACAGGTGCAGACATAGAAAATGTTAACCTAGCAAGAGAAATTGTTTTTAAGAAAATATAGAGTTCAAAAATAGAGAAGAAGTTAAAAGATAATAGAGAATTTTTTTCTCATTTGTTTTAATAGGAGAAGAAATATAGCTGTTAAAAACTAGCCATTGAAATATAGTTGTTGGAAACTAGCTATTGAAAATATAACTATTAAAAACTAGTCATTAAGCCTTTTGAATTAAACTATTTTTACTATAGTTATTACCTTAGTGTAACAACATTTATAAAAGTGAAAGAATCTAAAGCTAAAATAAAACTAGCAACCTTTTAAAAAAAATGAAAAGTCTTGGATTAATGTGAGATAGGTGGTTAGGCTGATGGATATCAGAGGTTAAATGGTATCCATGTCGATGACAGAAGTCGAGATCGGATTGTCACATTTTCCTAAAATTTCAGTTTTACGATATAGTTTTAGAGATGATTCAGAATCAATATTTATAAATCTATTTTTTAATTTTCAATTTATTTCTTTGTTGCCAAAATTAAATGAAAAAAAATGCATATTAATGTCCCTGGAATCAAACAACAAACGAACAAAAGAATTGGAGAAGAAATTTCACATCAATGGTTCCAAATCTTTTCTAAATCCGAAATATTAAACTCAAGTTTTGTGAAAAAAAAATGCCCAATATGCATTTTGTCTCCTATAAGAAGAGTTGTAAAGCTTTTCATTGAGCATATGCAACTCTCATGATATTTTGGAGATAAATTAATATTCAGTTAATATGTTTATTTTTGCCAAAATTTTGAGAGTAAATTGTAAGTTTTTAGATTTAAGAGTGTTATTTATTACTTCGTGACATTTTAAGGATGTAAATTTGTGCTTCTTTTTTTTTATTTTCAAAACAAAATTACAAAATAGTAAGGAAATGGGTAATACAGTAAAGTAAATATAATAATTTTTTATTCATAGATGAGAAGATAGAAGTCCTGTAACCACATGCGAAAGACAGGACCTAAGGATTTAATCAAACATTCCAAGATGGTTATCCATCCTGTTTGAACGTACTACATTGCGCAGAGCATTGATCAAAACATGTATGCCTAGGAACTCCTCTTGGTAAGCAATCCTCCATGCACGATACCATGCATGCGGTGTCTGGTCCTCCTTCAGTTTCCGCAGCTTCCAGCATGACCATTGAACAAATGAGAACTATTATTGCAATTTTTGTGAAAGCCACTTTTTTTAAAGGTAGACTCTATTTATTCAAATGCATTTAGTATGATGGTGCATTGATACATATACAGAACTTTTATGGTAAAGGGACATTATTCTATTGGAAAAATGACATTAAATACAAATAGAAAGAAATATAAATTAGAGGCTTAATAAATGACATTAATATAGAATAATTATTACCATTATCTAATCTTCGAAGCATTTATTACATAGTAAACTGAAAAGAAATCATACTTAACTGGTCAACAAAGAATCAATTATTACTGTTACCTATTTTTCAAAGCATTTATTACATTGTAAATTGAAAGGAAATCAAACTTAACTGGTCAACAAAAGAGAAAAGTTCAACTTTTTTTTTTTTTTGGTTATCTTTGTAACGGTTCTTTAGTCAAGTACAGTGATAATATATTAGCTCCACTTGTTATGTGTTGGGCCTATTTAAGACATCTTGTATATAACGTCTCATTATTACAAAATATTTATTTAATAATATGTTTTTAAACATTAAATTATTTACTTATTTTTTATCACTATTCTAGTTTGGCTCTGTCCTTGATGCCCAACTATTTTAAGAAATTGAGTTGATGATCTTCAATTTATGCTAAAAAAGAACATTTCAAACATTTTAAGAAATTCGAAGGTGCAAACTTGGCTGGAGGGAGGATGTTTGACTTGTATATGTTGCGGGTACAAGTAATTCCCTTGACAATCAACAATATCTTTCTTGAGGCAGTGTTTGGTCCGTCAATTTTTCTTGCAATTTTGAGAATATTTAAAAGGGGATGTTACATTCTTATATTTCGTACCATCTAAGCATCATCGAGGATTATCACTTTTTGTGCAGAATCTTATTACAGAGATTAGTGCTCGAGTGATATAGAAAGTAAGAGGGGAGATTTAGGTCGAGATAGAAGAATTGTTTGAGTGGAAGATGGTGGCCTACCTTCAAAAGATGGGCATGCAACCACTTGCCAACCCAAGGTCAGTAGATGATGAGATAGAGATGCACCCTCTTCCTCTGTCTAGTTGTGTGAAAGCTAGCTGTCCCGGAGAACACAATCCATTTGCAAAGGTACTAAAGGTAAATGACTATCATTAAAAGCTTTGTTATGGACATTATTTGGATATGAGGTACGAGAAGAACAACATAATCTAAAGCAAGTTCAGCCTCGCCAGAAAGAGATCATGATTGCCAAGCGATGAGGGCCCGTGATGCCACGAGGCCTCGCCATATCGCGGGACCAAAGGTTTGAAGGGCTACGATCGTATTGACCAAGGCCAATAGACAATTAAACGAGAACGAAGATAATGACCCTGGGACCTCAACCCACGATCTCCTTTCCTTTTTGATCCGCCATTAGCAGATGATCGTACAAAGTCTAGTCAGTAGCATGAAACGCACCGGAAGAGTTGACAGCTCAAAACTAAGGCAATAGACATCAACTCCCTGGAAATCCGACAATGATTTGCCTAGCATTAATTATCCGACGGCAAGCATTTAATACTAAGGACGGCGAAGGTGATCATTTTGCCGATTAAGAAGATTACTGTTATAACCCTCTCCCTCATTATAAATAGAGGGGAAGGGACCATAGAAAGGGAGAAAAAGAGAGAAAATATATACAGAAAACTCCATTAGTGAAAGAGAGCCTCTTGTATCTATAATCCTCATTTAGAAGGATATCCTGTGAGCCGTGAAAGAGCGTTGTAGCCATTATAACTCGGTCTAACAGGACCTTCGAAAAGTAAATAACAAGAAAGCAACGTGGATGTAGGGGCCGATACCTGGCTTTAGCTGAACCACGATAAGTCTCTAGTGTTATTATCCTCCTCCTAATTTCTCCCTTAAACTCTTATCGCTCATCTTCATTCTTTCTCAAACATGTAGTCAGGGGTGTCGTACTAAGGAAACCAGTTGATCGGATTTTAGTGTCAACATTTTGGCACTAGAAGGAGGGCCCCCACTGCATATTCCCATTGCATTTCCTCATTTGTAACCCCAAGAAGCTGTGGCAAATGTGATGGTAAGGAGGAAAACTATCAGGAACACCGAAACTCTCACTGGTCAACCAGAAGACCAAAGGTAGTGGCAAGACGCAATCACTCTTACAGACGACCCCGAAGCTGGCAACAGGTAGAATTGGCAACAGTGCCAAGAGGCCCTTGACAAGCGCCAGGAGGCTCTAGAGAATACCTTAAAGGAACTGGCTAACGCGGCCCGGACATTGTCTCAGGCACACACTCGAGATGCACCAAGACGGAAAGAAGTAGTCACCACTGAAGACGAGCGTCATTGCTCAGAAATCCTACATAATCGGCATGCCAGGATGAAATGCCAGCAGACCCAGTCACTTTGTTCCTCAAGTTCGTGATCGAGATCTGAAGTCTATCGGCTTTGGGAGAACGATGAAAGTGAAAGAAATGATGAGGAGTCGCATGAAAGCGAAAGTTTGAAAGGGACCAATGGCAGCAGGGAGTCTGATCATAGCTCAACCGATTGAGAACATGGCCTGAAGCAAGGAACCTCAGATCAGTGTCATCACCGAAAGCAGGAGCGAAAGAGCCGAAAGGCTTTTGATCATTAACTGAAGTCCCAGGACCTAAAGGTTGAAGAACTGCTTCAAAGAATGGAAAGGTTGGAAAAGAATTCCACCTCCCGAGAGAAGCACGAATCTCACGAAGGGTGAACCCCCCTCTCCCCCCAAATAGAAACAAAGCCTCTCCCCTGCAGGTTCAAATTTCCAAACATCCCCCCATACGATGGAAACAATGACCCTCACAATCACTTGGACACTTTCAACGACCAGATGGATTTGCAAACTTCCAACCCACTAGTGAAGTGTCGAGTCTTTCCAGCAACCCTCGAGGAGATACCGCTAACCTGGTTTAGGAGCCTCCCGGCCCGTAGTGTAAAAAGATGGGATGAATGCCAAACGTAATTCCTCAACCAATACAGGGCACTAAAAAGGTAGCTCGCCCCTTCTTGCCACCTAGCCACAGTTTTCCAACGAAGAGATGAATCGATCAAGGATTACATTGCGAGGTTCCGACAGGAAGTCAGAAACGTTTACAACCCGTCAGACGAAAGTGTCCTTGCAGTGATCTCTACCAGGCTTCGAAAAGATGGGAAGCTATATGAAGACATATACAAGTCCCCTGTTAAAAGCCTAGGCAAATTCTACGAGCGGGCCGCAAAGGAGGTCCGTTGGGAAGAAACTTTTGGCCCTAAGAAGCCAAAAAAGAGAGAAGATTGGGAAACCCCCAAAGGGAAGAAGAGGAGTGAGAATGAGAACAACAAAAGAAGTCGAAAAGATGGCCCAAGGGGTCAGGGCATAAAGAAAGTACGAGCTGAGCCTTACCAGCCTCCACATCGCTACAAGACTTACACTGCTTTATCAAACACTCCCGGTAGAATTTATGCTACAGAAAGAAGGAATGAGGATTTTGGATGACCTAGGCCCATCAGGATCCCCGTTGATAAAAGAAATCAAAACAAGTTCTGCGCCTATCATAATGAGGTTGGGCACAATATATTAGACTGTTGGGCGCTAAAAGATGCGATTGAAGACCTAATCAAGAGGGGTTGTTTAGGAGAATACATGGCAAGAATCCTAGGGTAGAGATCCCCGCACCACTGGCAACATACATCATGATGCCATCGGACGCCTGAGAATGAGGAGGCGCCTTCTATGAAGATGATATTCACCATCCATGGCGGACCTCACCTCGGCAGCACAACGAATCGGTCGTGTAGTCATTATGTTCAAGATGCGGGTCATGTTTTCCTTGCCAGCCATGATCAAAATGACAGACCTGCCAAAAAGGCTAAGGCTGTCACGAACGACATCATGTTTACCAAAGAAGACACGATGGAAGTACGCTACCCGCACAATAACGCTATCATCATACGAGCGAGGATAGCCAATGTGGAAGTAAGGAGAGTAATGTTAGATACCAGAAGCTCTGTAAACATGATGTATAAGTCATGTTTCGATCAGATGGGCATGGAGATGAGAAAAATTGATCCATCACCGGACCTCCTTTATGGATTCACCGGGGATGGGATACTTTCGATGGGCCAAATCAAGCTCCCACTCACCATAGGAGACTCAGATCATCAAGCCACTGTCATGACAGATTTCCTGATCATTGATTGCCCTTTGGCATATAACGTGGTGCTAGGACGACCCGCCATGAACGAGCTCGACATGGTAATATCAACCAAGACACTCATCATGAAGTTTCCAAGCCCCGATGGGATGGGGTGTGTCTGAGGAGAATAGCAGGTAGCCCACTGCTATTACGAAGAAGCGGTCAAGCTTGGAGTGCAAAAAAGAAAAGTGGGTATAGTCTACGGTGGATACTCCTGCCCGATGAGCGAAAAAGGGGTCACTTATGACCTCAACCCCCGAGAAATGGATAAGGGATAAGCCACAGGGCCAGCTGAAGATTTGAAAGAAATACAGATAAGTGAGAAAGATGAGGAGAGATGCCTGAAAGTAGGAAAACAACTGCCACCCGACGTAAAGACACAATTGGCAGACTTCCTCAGGGCAAATGCGGATGTTGTCACTTGGAATCATGAGGATATAGAAGGCACTGACCCGAAGATAATATGCCACTCGTTGAACATCGACCCTCTGACCAAGCCTATCTGTCAAAAACGGAGGCCAATGACCGCCGAGCGATACGCGGCACTCAAAGAAGAGGTGGACATACTTTTGGCCAATAAATTCATTAGGGAGGCATGATATCCCACCTAGGTAGCTAATCCAATCCTTGTTAAGAAAAGGAACGGGAAATAGAGGATGTGTATCGATTTCATAGACCTAAATCAAGCATGTCCAAAAGGTAGCTTCCCTCTACCAAGGATGGATCAGCTCATTGACGCAACCGCGGGGCATGAACTCCTAAGCTTCATGGATGCCTACTCAAGATATAATCAGATCCCAATGGATGCGCATGATGAAGAACATACCTCATTTGTCACTGATCGAGGATTGTATTGCTACAAAGTGATGCCCTTTGGACTCAAAAATGCGGGAGCAACATACCAGCGATTAGTAAACCAAATATTCCATGAGCAAATCTATAAGACAATGGAGGTCTATGTGGATGACATGCTTGTAAAATCCAAATGGCTTGTCGAACATGTCCATGACTTAGATGAGATGTTTCAGATCCTGAGAAGATACCAGATGAAATTAAATCCCCTCAAATGTGCCTTTGGTGTAGCCTCAGGAAAATTCCTCAGATTTATGGTCAACAACTGAGGGATCAAGGCCAACCCAGAAAAAATCAAAGCTCTTCTTGGCATGCGCTCCCCCACTGATCCCAAAGATGTCCAAAGCCTGAACGGCCAAGTCGCTGCCCTAAGCCGATTCATTTCGAAAGCCTCCGATAAATGCATGCCTTTCTTTGACATCCTTAAGAAGGCCAAAAGGTTCAAATGGACCTCAGAATACGAGGACGCATTTAGAAAGCTGAAGGATTATCTTGGCCAGGTGCCTTGATAACACAAGATTTGACACATGTATTTGCCCTCATACTTAGCATTTTAAGGGCTAAAATGTCATGTTTCTAGTTGAGTTTAG
>JANHAO010019798.1:0-13085 GCA_026873985.1 Saraca asoca
AGCATATGTGTCCCCATTTCTATAAAACAAAAGAAATTAGTTCCACAAATGATGTTAGTCATAAACTTTTCATAGCAACCAAGGGGAAGAGTGACATGGAACTACAAACACAATTCGATCAACAATAAGAATAATATTCCTTAAATGAGAAGCTATCCCCTTTTGTGAAAATTCACAATGATGCATTCATGCATGGATGATGCAGCACGGACTTCAATTAAATACTTGTCCAGAATCCAACTTACTGATACTGACCAAAAGGTGTCAACCAATTTCATTTACGAAGAAAAGAAAAAGCAGTTGATAACTTGTGTGTGTGCAACATTGCTAGTTTGTGTCACCAAGGTGCACTGAACAGAGAGAAAATAGTCAATTGGTTTTTGCGAACTAAGTTGTAATCAACAATTTGAGAAATAATGAAGTCAAAAGGCCATGTAGCTAAAGTTTGCAGCAGTCAGGAAACTTTAAATGTACCTAATGGCTATAATGTGGAGGATAAAGCTTAGAAAGTTTTTTATATGACAAACACTTCCTAGTCAGCATGGCATTACTACCAGATCGTCTGCAAAGGGCAGTTGAGGGGAGAGCTTAGCGACCGGAGGCACAACTAAATAGAAGTGCAAGCTTTGGGTGGTAAATAACTGCTATGAAACTGAACCCTGCCAGGGCATCAAGCACTTCCTCTTGTTAAGTGAAAGGAAAATAACAAGGATGCTGAAGGCAGCAATATAAACAGACATACAAGCGTAAACTCTGCATTCAGAATTTTACACTAGTTATTTTCTTCATTTTAGTAATTCTTTTTGTCACCTATTGTTTTGAAAGACATAAGCCACAATCTCCTCATATTTTTTTGTTGGTCACATGCTGTTCACACAGCCTGGAATTGGTTAAACATGAAACTATCAGAGGAATGGCCAAAAACATACTTGCAAGTCTAACTGGGCCACGATGAGACCTAATTATTAACTCATGTCTCTTTCAACATCCAAAATCCCAACATATTGCCAAGTGGGGACAAACTGAACCAACTGCAGTAATCATTATAGCAAAGAATGTTGCTTATATTAATGGACCACAAACCTAACAAATAATTTGAGTGGAAGAATGATAAAAGTAAAAATGGGAAGTCAATGCAGAAATTAATATTTGGTCATTATCTGGATCAATTATTGACGAACTGTTGAGTAGACAAAGAAACTAATCCCTCAAAATTCTTTTCTCCATTTTTCCCTTTTCCTTCCCAATGCTGTTATTTGATAATGATAATTTTGATGAACTTCTCTCACCAACAAATCATATAAAGAAACCAAGTCAAAGAGAACATACAATGGCAACATCATAAATTATTCTCTCTTACCTTCCAATACATGTTGATTGTTGTACCCTTTTCTCTCCTCTTCCATTCCACCAATCCCAAAATCCTCCACGTTTGTCATTTAATACAAACTCTGAGAACACATAATGAGAAATAGACTTGCAAGACCTATAACTCTGTTATTCTCCTATTTTCTTGACACACAAAATCGACAATCTATTTTCTCATCTACTATTATAACACTTGGGATTGCCAAACATATAACTAGATTATCAACAAGACAAAATAAGAATGACCTAACATCTAACTGATCCAGGCCAAAGCAAAATTCATTGTGTTCATACTCATCATCATCTGTTCCACCTTACTAGCCATCAGAAACTCCCAAGATTAATCCTTTTACATCAAAAATCCGCATTACGAACCAGCAAAGTTTCACAGGAGCCAATGCTTTTACCAATAAAACACAGAAAATTTCTCAAATGATTTATGCACATAAATCTATTTACACCATGATCTGACCAACCGACATGCTTGTTTATCTTAGTAGTTTACGTTTCAATGCTCCTCTGGCTCTCAGATTGGAGCCAGAATTCCTAGACCAATGTATAAACTAAGCAAATATGTTTCTTGTAAAACCTAAATAAGGGGAAGTCACACATTAATAGTCAAACTCATGCAGTATGAAGTGGAAAAGACAGACTGTGCTAATAGACTTAGGATAAAAGAATAAGAGAGTTGTCTAAGTAGTCAAGCTTGGTGTTTATTTCACACTCAAGTTAAGAATAACAAATAGTAAGCAGTGCAATGTTACAGTAGCAGGGCGAAATTAATTGCTCCTCAATCACAAATAATGTGCAAGGGATAAGGATTATATATCATAAAATTGTAGTTGCACTATCTGTTCCTTTTTCTTCCTAGTTTTTTCCTTCTTTAGGGAGGAGAGGGAGCAGGGGCCTTTGAGCCAGAAAAGCAGAAGGGCTCAAGCTCAATCACCCAGGTACATATTTAGACAAATTTTACCAATTTCATGCTTATCAGTAATTAACTCATCTTTCTTTAATTTGAATATTTACATATCACATTTATTTGTGATATCGGATACATTATTCCATAGTAATTTGAGACCCAAATGCCAAAGTGGTTGAGAGTCTTATTAATAAAGAATGATATAGAAATAATATGAGGAAGATCCCATCATCAATACTATTACAAAGGGGAATCCCTTTTTGTCGGGTCCATTTTTTGTTTTTCCTAAAAGCCCAACATCTTAGCCATAAAAATACTGAGAAAGTGGAGAAAGTTGCCATCATTAATTATTTCCAAAATTCATGCAAAATTTAAATGGCAAAATCTACCAGGCGCATATGTGCATTGTGCATGGGCAACTATAGTCCATACAAAATTTCTTTCTTACTCCTCTTGCCCTCCAGGAAAAAGCTAAGGCTATGCTCAGAATGAGCACCCATGGAACACTCGTCTGCCATTGAGTTCATCATGCCTTATTGTGCCCATCAGAAGGTAAAGAGAAGGGCAAACCAGAGTATTTTCAAAAATGGAAAACCCATGATGGGTTTTTGGATATAATGAATGAAACAGACTGAAGCGTTCCATATAATTTTCCCCCTATTTATACACTGAACCTGTAATGCGCACAACAAAAGGATGCTGTTCCAAAATTATAAATCCTATTATTCCCCAAACAAACAGAAATGGAAGCACAGTGCTATAAAAGGAAAACAATTCTGGGAATCTGATGATTGGTATGTTTGGATAAATTTTTGCAACCTTACTTTTATAAGAAGTAATTTTGAAAGAATGATTTTGGAAAAATTAATTTTGGAAGAATGGATGCTATGTTTGGGAATGAATGCTAGAAATTACTTTTCTCTTTAATTGCCAAACATCAAGTGTTTGAAGCCAAAGTACGTTTAGTGAGCAAAAGGCCCTCTGAAATCCAAAGTTTGATTTGTGTATCCAAACATGCTGGATAATAGTACCGGTAAATGCAATGTGTAAATATCCTAATGGACAAACTCAAATGGATTCATATGCATGTGTGCAAAGTCTTCTCTGCCTTCCTCCCACGGTGTCTGCTAAATTCCTAACTGCGCTGTATGCAGTTTATTGCACCAATTTGCATAACTATTAAAAACAGCAACAACTAAAACAGGTACATGATCATTCATCAGTGAGTTATCTTAGGTATAAAAAAAAAAAAGCCTGCAATATCTCCATGCTTACCAAAACATATTATAACAAACTGCAAATTACAACAAAGATGATGCAAAACCAAAGGCAAAATGTGATATCCAACCACCTAGTTAACAAATTTTAACTCAAAATGGCAGAAGCTCAAATGTTAAACAATTAAGCACTCAAGTTAAGAAGCATAATAAGGCAGACTGTAAATCACAACAAAGATGATGGAAAACCAAAGGCAAATCGTGATAATCAACCACCTCGTTAATGAATTTTAACTCAAAATGGCAGAAGCTATGTTAAAGAATTACGCACTGAAGTTAAGAAGCATAACAAGGCCGTTAAATTCTTGATACTTGACTACATTTCATTATATCAAAACCATGTAATCCTTTTCCTATATTTACCTGAAATGGTAGTGGCCAAGCCCATGCTTGACGCCCCGTTTGAACTCGCCAACATAACGACTCCCATCGTCACATGTGTGAACTCCACACCCATGACTTTGCCCATGAGACCATTCTCCAGCATAAACATCACCAGTATAAAACCTATACACGCCAAACCCATGCCTTAGGCCTTGCCGATAATGCCCGCGATACCGGCTCCCTCTTGCCCATGTCTCCACTCCATAGCCATCATATTTTCCATCAACCCAATCCCCCTCATACCTCCCACTCATATTATAGTAATACACCCCACTTCCTGAACACTTCCCCTTATGAAACTCCCCCTCGTAAATGTCACCGTTGCTATAAACCTGAACCCAACAACCCGAATTTGCTTTTTTCTCCCATTTTTGCTTCGACCCGATAGTCCAAAACACAGGCAAATGTGGTCTAGATATTGAGGAAGACGATTTCAGCTTAATTGGAAATGAACTTGCAAGAAAAAGAAGAATAGAGGGTAACCGAGGAAGAGCAGGCTTAAGCAAGAACAACAACACAGCAGAGAAAGCAAAAGCTGAGAAGAAATCAAGAATAAACGAATGACTGGGATGGGAAACTAGGAAATAAAAGAAGGGAAGAGACAAGAGCAAAACAACGCGCAAATGAACTCGGAGTAGGCGAATATGCTTGAGGCGGCGGAGGAGTCGAAAAGCGGCGCTTCTAGCGGCGGTTGTGACGGAGAAGAAGGAATTGTCGTGCGATTTGAATTGTGGCGTCGCCGGAAGTTGGTTAAAAGTGGGTGATTTTGAAAGCGATGAAGCGGTTTGGGTCAAAAGGGGTCTCTTGTAGGCTGCTGTTGAAGATTGAAGACACACTAATTCATACTGTGGAGAGTCCTGGGTCAAATTTTGAGGGCTTGCAAAAGATGGATATTGAGGGAAAAATTGATTGGATTGATGATTATTGTGATGATAATTTGAAGTGTGCTTTTGATGAATTGAAGATGGGTACAACAGTGGGGGTGTTGGATTGAAATCGGAAGAGACGCCACTGCTTTCTTTTCCAATCTGAACTTCAGATTTCTTCTGATGCATTACATAATCTCTCTCCGTTTCTCTCTGTCGTCTCTGCAATTATCGATTCACAGGTTTTTCCGTTGAAAAAAAAATTTCCCTTGTCTTTTCTATCACTTTCTAGGAAGTTTCCAGCACTTCCTATTCCTGCCAAACAACAAATGAGATACAGCTAACAGGTATGGTACAACGAGGGCGTCTTGATGATGAATCAATGGGCAATATATGAAGATGAAGAGCAGCGTGTCCGAGGAGTAAGGTTTTGCAAGAAAACACCAATTTCAAACGAGTCAGTGACTGGTGCCAGTTCCAGCGTAGAGTAGTGTACACGTCAAATGACTGTTCGCTGATCCAATTCTTATACATCTTAGTGGAAAAAATATTGTAATTTGATTTCCATATTATCAAGAAGGCTTAAATGTAATTTTATTCTTTTAAAATATTGACGTAGATTGAATGATTTTGATTCTTTAATTTAAAATATTTAATTTTAATTTTTTAATTTTTTAATTTTAATTTTTTTATAAGATTTTTATATAATTATTTATAAAAAAATTAAAAAAAATAATTTTATTAATCATTATATGTTTTTTATATTCTGATTTATATATATAATAATAAAATATTATCATTTTCCACATATAAAATATAATTAGATTTGAGAAAAGAAAAAAATAATAATCATTATTTACATATTAATTAGAGTATAAATGCTTATCATTGCAAATGAGACTCCAATGAACCTCTTTCTTGAATTGTCCACGGTTGTGTTTGTCGTGCATATTAAGGTCCGTTTGGATGGACTTTTTTCTTAAAAAGAAATTATTATTTTTAAATAAAAAAGAATAAAAAACTTAAAAAAAATAAAATTAAAAAATATTAAAAAAAATTAATATTTTTTTTTCAACTTCAATTTTATACTTCAAGATAAAGTAATTTTTAACTTTTTTTTTAAGTAGAAAAATACTTTTTTTTTAAGCCCATCCAATCCAAACGGGCCTTAAGACTGGCAATAAAATATATCACTTGACTACATGATAATTTTTTTTAATAATTAAACGAAAGTATAATGAATAATCAAAATTAAATTAATTAAAATATTTAAAAGATCAAAATTAGATAATTTAGAATTTTGAGCAATCAAAATTACATTCTAAGTATGTTAAGAATCATAAAATTGATTTGCATATTTTTGCAAATGCAATTGATCCTCCCGTGACATCGTAAAATGCTAAAAGATGTTCTTATTCTTGTATTATTATTTTTGTTCCGGAGGAATATCAAACAACTAAACTAAACATATGTATACACAATTTCTTCGGTTTCAACCGAAGTTATTAAGGGATTTTGGTATACATGAGTCGTAGTTACAATACTTATTTTTTCTAAATATCCTATTTTTTCTATTTTATTAATTAACGATTAATAAAATAATATTTATTTATTATTTAAAAAAAATTATATTTTTTATATAACGTTTTATCAACGAAACAATTGCTAATCAAGAAAAACTTCGAAAATAATAATAAATATTATGGCACCACTTAAAGTGTCATCTTCTCATTCGCAGCCATTTTCCACAGAGGCAAACATTGCACAACTTGAATGAAAGTTTCCAATCTATTGTTTACAATATTTTTCTGAAGGGAAAACGTTGCAAGCCTAATTCAAGTATGCTTTTAAAATTAGGTTATTTTCACATTTTATATTCTACTTTTATTTTTTATATTTCTTTATCAAGAAATTAGATTTCACTATCAAATATTATATTTATTCTCTTGTCCACTTTTAAAGATAAGAGAAGAATTATTCTTTATTTTATGTACTTTAAAATAACAATTTATATTTGATGTACTGAAACTTTAAATGAATTCATACCATTATTCATTTATGTATTATTAAATAATGTGAATTATTTTATAAAATTTTATAATTATTAAGTGCAAATTGTTTTACACAAAAGAATAAAATATTAAATGCTAAAATAAATGGTCAGTCTTACTCAAAGATAATGGTCAGGATTGCAGCACAAATTCTATTATTTTTATAATTAAATATAAAATTATGAGCTAACATTATTTATTATTTATTAATATTAATATTTTGAAAAAGTCTCTTCGGAGTTATCGTTAGCAACAAGGTGCCATTTGCATTTAGTTAGTTTATTGTTGATTGTGGAAGGTGTCATTTTCCTTGTGTGATGATAATGCTTTTTATAAAGAAAGAAGAAATCTCTGCCTCGACTGAGTCTTGAGTTGAGTCGTCGCATGGTTGTCTATTATGATGTTTTGAATTTAGTGTAGTTTTTAGGACTAGCGATGAAAGGATTTTCAACATTAAGGACTTTCTTCATGATTTTACCACCAGGGCATAACAATTATGTTTTTTTTTTCTTTTTTCTTTTTACATTGATGATGAAGAGATTTAAACAATATTTAAAAAATGGAATGGGACTGATAATTTAACTATTTCAATTATCAATTATAGCATTTTTTTTTAATTTGAGTCAACTTAAAAATTATTCTTACGTTCGAATTGATTTAAATAGATACAAACTCACTTGAATTGGTAAAAACATTAAAAAAAAAAAAAAAAAACAGTCTGGTTTCAAAAATTGGCCAAATCAATTTTTTCCTACATTTTTTTGTTAGGTTGACTCAAAACTCTCAATATGTAAGAAAAAATTAACATAAAATAAATTTAATACCTAATGAACTAATAAATTACTAATCATTTCTTTTAATCTTTTTTCTTCTTTATAAATCATAAACTCGTATTTATAATCTATGTTAGCTATTATTTAATTTTTTTAATAAATTTATACATCTAATTTATTTATTTATTTATTTAATTAGACCAATCAAATCAGATCCGTTGTAAAATATTTTTAAAAATATTTCAAAAAATTTTACTTATTATTATTTCTTTTAAAAATTAATTTGAGATATATATTAGATCTTTCATATATTATTTTAGATAATTAATTATATTTATCATTAATTATTTGATGATTATGGATTTGACTATTGAAGATTTAACTATTAAAAATTTAATATTTTGACTGTTTTTAATTTTTTTTATAGTTGTTACAAATATAATTATCTCTTATTTTTATTTAATTCGTGTTATCTTTTTAGAATTTTCTTTAATTATAAATATACACCTTAACTAAAACACTATATACAATAATAACTCTTTTTTTATTCTAAAATAATATTTCTTTTAATTATCCTTCTTTCTCAAACACTTTCAAACTTTACTTTTGTTGGGTTATACACACCTCAAATTAAATTCTATCACCATTTTTTTGATTTCTTATTTGATCTAATTTTTAAAATATTAAATTCAAACTTAAGATCTCTTGCATATTATCAAAATCCCTCGCCATTAGATCACATATCTAGTAACTTAGAATTAATTAGTAAAAAATTAATTTATAAAAATTATTTTGTAAGAAAATGCTTGGAACTAGTGGTTTAAAATTATTCCTTTATGGAAAAATGTTATGTTTAAATATATGAGAAATAATTATTTTCGGTATGAAGTTATAGAAAAACACAAAGTTATATAAATACATTAGTAGAATATTAAAATGAAAAGAAGAAGAAGAAGAAGGACTAACTAGACAAAGAATAAGAGGGAGTAACAATTTCTTACTCCTCTCAAAAACAAATTTATAGGCAAAAGTGAACTTAAAATCACTTTCCTAAACACACTTTAAATTTACTTTTTCTCTCCAAAATTAACTTTAGGGAAATTTAAGTATATTTGGACCATTTTGTACAGGAATTTATATAATCAAAGAGTAAATTAACTATTTAATTCATAAAATTATATGAAATTACAGTTTAATCTTTGAAAAACTCTTTTTTTTTATCTCAATTTAATCCTAACGTTATAATTTCTATCACAAAATAATCCTCCCATCTATTAGTGTTGACTATTTTGACAATTACCATACGTGGCACTTTAAAACTCCAAGTCTGAGACTGTATAATTGAAACAAAGTGGTTTAAGATAAAACTCCAAGGCCAAATCAAAATCTCACATTGGACACATTATGTGACAAACAAGGTACCTTGCAAGAAAATAGTAATAGTCTCTTCCCCCTTTTATTTCTCTGTAAACCTTGATTCATTCTCTCTCTAAAAAATTATTGTTCTTGTTATTCTCTTTAAAAAATTTTCAATACTCACATTTGTTCTTTCACAAAGACAGTGTGAAAAAAATCAATTTTAGTTTGAAATAAGAATGAGGGAAAAAATTGCTTCTAATTTGGAAATTTTCAATTAAAAAGTTGAGGTACTTATTATTCTTGAAGCACTCGTTAATGAGCATTTAATAATGTTAAAATTATAAAATTTTCAATTTTTTTTAAGTTGTTCTAAAAAATTTGTAATAAGTTAGGAATGAATTAAACAAAAATATACTCCTAATATTATTAAGTTCTCTTTTAACTAATGCTCACCTAATAAGGAGTTAAAATAACATAGCGATGTTTGGTTTACAAAATCATATATTATGAGAAATTTTAACAATCCCGCGAACATCATATCATCATGTTTGTTTCAATTAGAAAGATTTCTATGAATATTATAATACTGTGTTTTAATTATTTTGTAAATTTTAAAATATTGTCAAATTACAAAAAATATTTTCATTGAAAATTGAGTGGACAACATCAAGACTTAATTAGTCAATACTAGTCACCATCAAAAAGTTGACCAGTTAAAATAGTAGGTGATAGTGGATATTGTTCAATGGTGGTGGGTGGTGATGAACAATGGTTAATAGTAATAAGTGATGATGAGTAGTGGTTAATAGTGGTAAGTGGTGGTGTGAGCTAAGGTAGTAATGGTGCTGAGGCATTATTGAAAGAATGCGTAAAATAATCTTTTTATATAACTAAAACATTTCCATGAGATGGGAATAAAGGATACCTACCTCCCCTATGAGAATATTTTTGGAAAATATTAGGATAAAATATTCCCAAGTAAAGTTTTCTTAATTTTAACCAAAATATAAGAATCTAATATTTCATTAAAATATTCCCAAAAATGTGAGAAAGATTTTATAAGTTAAACATCCTCTAGGGCACATATTAATAGCCTTATCATTCTATGATCAATTTGTTACACGGATTAAAATCTTAGATCTTTTTTAGCATGGTACTTGTTATATGTGAAAATTGGTTCAACCTGAATGGACTTGCGAGCAACCCGAGAGTGACAAAAAGACCAGCTCGAAAAGCATCCAGATCACCTTACCACCAGATCACATCAGAAAGCAACCTCATCAACTCAGGCTCGTGCGCGACAGAGCAAGCTCGACCTATCCTTCCTAATGACATGCACGACCTTGGACTATGTGATCTGGTTAACAGAATGCAATTAGCGACATGGGGCTCACCCAATAGAAGACCAAGTTATACTTTATCCCAACGGATACTTCGGGTCCGCCTGTAGAAGGTAATCTGTAGTAGCTGAAAAAGGAGATTTAGTCTGTATATACTGTCTTGTACATTCAATATTGATGTAACATACTTACTGCATATGTAATTACCATTGTAACTTCCTTTCCTTTATAAATATGAGGAGGGAGCCTCCCGCAAGTGAGGAGGAGAATCTATGCCAAAACTATTCTAAAATAGAGACTGAATACTGTAACTTTGTAAAAATATCATTTGTATAATATGCTACCATGGACGTAGGGTCTAGTGATGCCCGAATTTGGCCGAACCACGTTAAATCCTGTGCCTTTTCTATGCTCTTCCCTTCTTTTCTGCACATTTTTGTTAACTTATTGTGTTTGAATCAGTGCACGATTAGAGATCTCGAACAATCCCCCTGTTGGCTGGAGTTTGGACCATTACCAAAACCTGACGTCAGTAGTACTTTTGGTGGTTCAAGCACAAATTGGGTACAAATAGAAAGGGAGCTTACTTGTGTGATTAGCCTAAAGAGTTGACCATGATCTTAGCCTAAATTAACCATACCTTGAGGCATAGAGGTGCCACTTCTAGTTTTATGGAGAATGATTTTCTTTTACAAATTAAGTTTAAAGTATTGGAAAATCAAATGTAGAAAGTACAATTTTTGTTTGTGAAAATACATAATTGAAATATGAAATTTTAAGATAAATAATTATTCTTATTGACAATATAGAGTAAAGAAGGATCTAAGCCCAATGAATGCATGCTATTTCCTTATGACGATATTGCTTCCTTACATGGTGCTTAAGGTTGTAAGCAATTGTCTCTTAGGATAGAATGGATTTTTGTTCTTGACAGAAGCAGCACTTTAATCAATCAAGACTTTGACGAACACAACCTGATGCTATGTACTTAAAAGATTCTTTGATCTTTCAATATTTTAATTATCATTTTTTGGCACCATCCAAGGATATTTATACTTTTTTGTGATTATCCGAATAGTTATATGTTATGTCTATGAGGAACAAATGCAATTCTCCCCAAATATTTTGTCTATTGGAAATAGACCTAACTTTAAACGAACAAACATACCTATTAATATAAAAAAATACAAAAATAAAATAAATAAATCCAAGCAAATTCATCAAGTAATAACATTTTAAATAGGTAACTTTAAAGTCAATTTTCTCATTCAATACTAAATCGATTTTGGCATGCGATACTCATCTCCCGAAGAAAAACATAAATCTACTTGGTCTCATTTTATTCAAAGTATCGGTCTCACTTATTTTTGGCTTCTAAGTTATCTAAAAATCTTATTTTCAAAATCCATTTTTTTTCCAACAATCCCCCACATGAATGAAAAATTGGCTTGTATTATACAAAAAATAGAAGAGTGGTTAAGTACAAGTAAAGAAAATTGTATTAGGATATATAGTCATTAACTTTGAATTTTCCTTAGTGAGTATCTATCGGTTTACTGGCCAATCAGTAGGTAATTCTTTCTACCTAAGATAGGATTTACCTTACCAAAATCACATCTTGAAGGTAAGATGCTTCTTAATATCACTCATATAGAATAAATTTGTCACTAACAAGAATGCATATACTTCACATATAAAAATAATTGATTTCATAATATTCATTTCCACATAGAATAAATATTATCCTTATGCTTAAAACCATAGGACTTCATTACAAAATCAAATTTGACTTATACCATTCCTTAGTGCCTTAACATAATCGTATAACAAATTTGTCCCAAACAATGCATATACTTCCTGTATAAACATAATTAATTTTATAATATTCATTTATGCATAGAGTAAATATTATTTATCCTTGTGCTCAAAACCATAGGACTTCATTACAAAATCAAATTTAACTTATGTCATTCTTTAGTGCCTTAATATAATCATATAAAACACATTGTGTTTGAAAATTTTCCTTTTATATATCAAGAGTAACAAATTATATCCATGTTATTCTATCACATCTAATTAACAATTTTTTTAAATAGTCTTTTCTAGATTTCATGTAATATATGGCATATCATGTGATCCTATGTAATTTATCTAATTCATTGTCACTGAATTAGATACAAAGCTTATTTATGAATACTTTAATTCATAATTCCATGCTTTAAACAATTCAAGTGTTGAATGAAAGTATGTAGTACCTTGCACTTTATGCTAATGGAAAAGTTTATCATCCTTCATGTATATCCATTTTTCTAAACTATCTTGACTAAGAGTTGAAAAGTGATGTGTTGTTTTCTGCAAGCACACGGTATAGTTGTAGTAGATTCCGGCAAATACGAGTCGAATCTCATAGGGATCTTGTTATCAATTACCAGAGTTTGCAATTTAAGTTGACTAAATCAAATAAGAATATCAAAAATCATAAAGAAACTTAATGAAATAGTAGCAAGTCAATAATAAGCAAAGTACAATTCTAAAAGCCTAGGATTGAGATTTTACCACACTTATGATCTTTAACAATTAATTGAAATCTTTCCTGTTATGATTACTTGATTAATTGGGGATAGTTTAGCCTAAATTAATTACTAGCCTCTTTCAAGGTCTACTAATAGTACTTAAATCAACTCAATTGCCTACTTTCATGGTTTAGATTAATTTAAGCCCTTTAAGATCTATACAAACTAATTCAAA
>JANHAO010019799.1:0-13084 GCA_026873985.1 Saraca asoca
CAACTGATGTGGAGTGCAAATCACACAGTCTCTTGGCCTTACAATCTGAAAAAACTGTTTCAATTTTGAAGCAGAGTTATTGAAATTTATATATTGACCATCATATGTCATATATTAGAAGTTACGGTTTTCGTATCTATACATCAATTTCTCAGAAAATTATGTAAAAGATAATGTATTTTGTTTTCGTACCTGTACTACGTTTTTATATATACCACACTTTTGGTAACTATGGTTTGAAGTATAAATGCTTTACAAGACTTGATTGATTTTCAAGCTTGTCTTATTTTCTTAAATCTTTCATCAAAATAGTTAATATGTTTGACAGTATGCTGAAAGAGGATTTGTCCTGTAGATTGACTCTTTCCCTATGGAATTCCTCAATCTTGTGTCATGTCTCTGGATTGGCTCTCTCTATTTCCTCATTTATTGTGTGTGTGTGTGCGTGTGTGTGTGTGTGTGTGTGTGTGTGTTTTCTGGTTGCTTATCTTTTGATGTTCCAGTCTTGTTTGTGTGTGTCTCAGTTTTTGTTCTCTTCATATAACAGTTGTTGTACTTTCTTTTATCGTTAATGACATCTCTTGATATAATAGGCGAAAATTACATTCATCTTTTTTCTTTTAGATTTAATATAATTACACTCACAACTCTTCCATTTTAAAAAATATATATTGACATCATTTTTATATATATACTTACTTTCCTTTCTATCTACTTTAAATATACATTCACCTCCCTTTATTCGAAAAAAATAAGAGAGGTAAGTGTATTTTTTTATAATAAACAATGATTGAATGTAATTATATTAAACTTTAAAGGAGGTGAGTATAATTTATTCATAAATAAATGAGTGGCATTCATGTATTAACATTTTCTTTCTTGGCATCATTCATCTTAATTAGTTTATGTCACACCCTAATCTACGACACGTGATCGGCGTAAAAGTTCACTAATAGGTAACTCTCTACAAGCTTAATAATGTAATAAAAGCCTTGATGCTACATGCCTCCCATGGGAAGTGTAACTAAACAAATATAAAACATATAGTAAATAAGGAAAAATCTAAACAATACAAACACATTTATCAAAATACTTTATCAAATTTCTAATAAAAATTTAGCAGAGTTTTCTTATTTTCCACACCCTAGGCATTGGGCCAATACAATAGCTGAGGGCTATATGCCCTACTCCCAACCTATACAGCTAAACAAAATATTATAGAAGCCTAAACATTACAATGTACGTCAATTACTGGGCTACAACTAGACATATATACATAGATAACTCGAATATACCAATTACCAAAATACCACCATTAATATACGTTTGTGTTCCTCAAATGAAGTCTTCCTAATCAAGAAGTAGACTTAGGCCCAGGTAAAGGTGTGTGAATAACCAGAGTAGCCTCAGGCTTTGAAAATAGAAAAGAAAGCAAAATGAGTTTCTCAAAAACCCGATGAGCGGATAATCCACTAGGAAACTAGTGATTAGTTTACAATACATGTTCAAGAGTAAGCATGTAAAACATACATATATACAGAGATATAAACATTAGTTCGTAAGCAAGTTATCAAATCTGAAAGAGTTAGATACAAGTACAATATTATTTTATTTATCCATAATACTTATCAAGCAGTTTAGCAAGGAAAACCACTAATATTATTCTTACTTCACAAATTTTCAAGTAATATAAAAAATTCAAAATTTCTATATACAATTAGAATTCAATAGGTGATTCCTAAAGACAACCTTATCTAATAGATATCAATTATCATCGTCCACTTTATTCTTCCAATAGATATCCTCCCCTTATTCTTCCAACAAATATAGTTCTATCGCAAATGCACTTAAAGGTTTTCTAAAGGAATTTCCACTACATTCAAATTTTAAGACAACTCAATTAACAAAATATTTTGTATAATAACACCCATTAATAAAAGAGTAAAGAACTATTTCAAATCCATTCATATATCAAATCATATGATAACATAGTTATCCATTTCACATAACATCTTGTTCAATAATTTCAACAATTCATTGTGGCAAAATAACATAGCTGATAGCATCAAACACAGTAAATAACACAAGAAAATATGTATAATATAATACTATATATATATATATCATAACGTATGGTTTTACTATAAAAAAAAAAAAAGAAATTAGCAACGCTTAAGTTACTTAATATTCATAGTTATCTATGATGTTGTAAATAATGATATCAAACAAAATTAACATTTGTGAAAAACAAGTTCACAAAAGGAGTAAAATTATCCATTCACTTCAATGATTCTTTAATTTCCTTGAGGATGAGCTTAAATAAAGTGTCACTTTACTAACTCTTGCTAAATCAACAACCTACCAATTTTTTTTTCTTGCATTGAAGATCAATCCCCAATTTTTTTTTTTTTACAAACTGTCAAATATTCTTTTGCATTTAAAACTGGGCCTTTAACAGTATAAATATAAAGTTCTATCTAGAAAACTGATTAAAGTATACTTAGATGATAAATTAATTAATTTAGCATCACCCTGTTGGAAATCAACTTTCCAAACTACCCAAAATAACTATCTTACTCCTATCCACAATTAAACTTGCTTGATCTAATTCTAGCTAGGTGAGGTAGCTAATTACTCAAGTTCATTCCTATAGTCAGAATTCTGTCATCATATACTTCCTATTACCTAAAAATATTCTCATTAGTAAAACCTTCAGAAAATACTCTCACCCCCTCAAGATAAGAGAACTAGTTGAAGAGGAATCTAAATTGGATACCTTCAGACAAGAATTGGCTCAAATATTCAAGGGCTAGAAATCAGGAGACAAGGGAGTTAACTGTTCTGCCTAGAAGCAGTCTGCTGGAAGCTGTCCGGCTAAGCACGGTGGCTCCGACCACCTCCACTCACAGCACCGATCAAATTGGTGTGCAGCAGAAGCAAATCTGCTACGTCTCAGCGAGCAGTATAAGAAACTCCGGTGGAAAGCCAGGACACTCCAGTTGAAAGCCAGGACATCTCATTCTGTACCAAGGCTTGAGGTGGGAGATGCGGTTACAGGCGAACCGCTGGTGGTTGATGAAGAAGAAATAGCGGTGCCAAGGTTGGAGGTGGTGATCGGAGATGGAGAACAGAGACTCAAGCACTAGGGTTTCTCTGCCTTTACAGCAACTGTAAGCTGCTTGTTTTTTTTACTCTTGCTGACTTCCGTCGTGTGTTGGAGTGGTCTAGTGACAGCAACCACCGGCTGAGGAGCTTGGTGGACGGCCCAGCACCAACCGGAGAAACAGGGGAGACGCCAAGCAATGGGAAGGAAGGCAAAACTGCGTCCCGGAGAGGCAGAAGCAAAACAGAACCGGCGAGGAAGAAGGCAAAAAAACAGTCCGAGAAGCAGCAGAAGTACCAGCACTGGAGAAGAAAAAAAGAAGCAGAGACCAGGCATATGGGGAGAGCGAAAAAGAACAGTGGCTCTGCGCCAGAAAAAAAAAAAAAAAAGAAAAAAAGAAAAGTAACTTTTAGCCCCAAAATGGAAAATTAAAATACTCTGTATAACACACTAATTTACATTCTCGCAAGTCAATGCAGAACATGTGATCGCATATTCAAGGTATTACGCCAGCTTTTGAGCTTAATCATTGATGAGTAACTTTCCGTCCATGTCTTCCTCTTTTTTTCTTTTTTTTTTCACTCCTTCCTAGTAAATATGAAGTGAATGGACTTTCCAATCACAAGCCTTTTTTCCTAATATATTACTCATTTGAAATTATGAATTCAATTTTAAATAAATATTCTAATTTTTTTATGATTTTGAATAAACGATTAAAAATTTGTTTACATAATAATTAAATTGTATTGATAATGCAAACTAATTCCGAAAAGTGTAACATGGTAGAATGGTTCAATAAATCATGGTAAAGTAAAAAATAATTCAAGGGAAAACATATATTTTATCTGATTCTAATTTAATTTATCTGTCTGTAATTTAAAGTATTATAAAGAGATAAAGTGTAGTGTACACCATCAATATTTTATCTATTTATATTCATTTTTCATTTAAATTTAATAATTTTGTTATATATCAATCAAGTGCTATGTAATTAGATCTTGATTTCATCTATCATTCCCAATTTTTTCTTTAGCCTAAATTTAAAATATTAAAGAAAAATTTATCTTTAAATTTTGTAGAATTTATTTAATTTTGGATTTAAAAATAAGAGGAAATTAGAAAAGATTTGGGTGCAATTAATATCAAATTAGAGCTAATTAAAGAATATGTGACTGATACATAGCAAAATCCATTAAATTTGAATAAAAAATTAGTACAGACCGATAAAATTTTAATTGTACAAATTACAAATTACTTTTTTATGATACTTTAAATCATATATGAGTAAACTAAAATTATGATGGTATTACCTATGGATGAAATGTATTTTTTTTTCAAAATTCAATAAATTAAAGTAGACCAGGTATATCAGATACTATACCAATACGAACTTTTTCTGACAAAAGAAATTTGCGATTAGAAATAAAAAGAAAAGTGCGAGAGAAATATATCAAAGTCTTGAATCCAAAAAAAAAGAAAAAGAAAAAGAAAAAAACAAACTCAATAATTGATATGAAACATGAATCATATGCATGTGCAGTAGATTTCAATTCAAGGACCCATTTGAATCGTTCTAAAATGTCTGTTGTCATCACTAAAACCTTGACTAATGAATTTGGTCTGTTAATTATAACCAGTAGATCACTTGCTTACGGAGTTGGCCCACATTTTTTGTCTCCACGCTTTCTTGTCTGGAGTACAGATAAAGCATGTTTCGCAACTTATGTTTAATTTATGTTTTTTTTTTTTTTAGATCAAGAAACTTATAATCAATTGTTTGAATATAAATTTAAATCATAAAGTATATATTTAAGTCTTCGTTTTCTATCGACACATATATAGTTACAAGTAAACCAAAATTAGTAGGGAGGTTGTTCAACGCTTGATGAACAATATAAGCATTACGGAGAGAAATATTTAGAACTTTCAACTTAGTTTGATAATGGATCATTTAAATGACATATTCCTTAATGCTTCCAACTTCATCATATCTCATGAAGTATAGCTCCCTCTCTAATTTCAGCATTTGATGAGACTTTATAGCTCTAAAGACTTTATAGCTCTAAGACACAATAGTCAAGAACTTCTTAACCTTAATAGTGCTAAGAGGACCTAGTAACATGTGTTCAAGAATAGACCTCTTTATTGTTAGATAACTTATAGATTCGACTTTCACCAAGTTGCATGCACTTGTTTCTATGTGTCAATGCTGGTTTCAGTGAGTTCAGCTGGCTTATTATTAGTCATTGCCAAATCCACATTTGCCATCTCAATAACAAAATTCATTTTTTGAAATTTGAACTAGTCAATACCTCGATAATGATCATATTTGTTGACAGAAAAAGTAATTGAATAGATCAAACATAATGTAACATATTAGCAAATTATAGAATAATATAGATACAAAAGCCACATAGAAATAATGTAATTGAGAATTTAGATGCATCATTACGGAGCACCTTTGGGCAAAATACATAACATGCAATTCTAAATTCTCCACATGAAACAATTCAAGAATATATTCATACCTTTGTAAATCTACCACCTTTAGTTGAATGGACCATTTAGATAGGTCACTTCCTAATCATATGTCTCATGTGACATCTCTAGATCTTACAAAGTTAACACCTTCGGGCATAAGAACTTTGTACTTAATCAGAGACATCCCTTGTTGTCAAAGTTTAAAATCTTACAAATCCAATGAATTGTCCACTTTGGTGATAATAGTCAATCAATTCATAAAACTTTCTTTTATGTTGGGATACATTTCATTATAATCCAAGAAAAAATAACTTTATTGGTGAGATTTAATCCTTATAGATATGGGGCCATAAATGCGTTTAATCACACCCTAATATATAACATAATTTGTATGACATACACAAATTTTCTCTTAATAATGTTACAATTCAATATACTAAAGTATTGTGATCCTACTTTATGAGAGATAATAAAACCTCTCCAATGTGGCATTAACAATGCAAAGTGTGTCAAAAATTAAACTTTATGAGATATAGAAGCATAATTATTTCTACTGCCATATAAAAATAAAATTTGCATGCATATTACAAGAAAATCAAATTTATTATGTCTTTATAAGGTTTTAATCTAACTCATCACATAACATAATTTAATTTAATCTATGTTATAAAATCAACTTCTTATCAAAAGCAGTCATAAGTGAAACCATTATTCAATCATTATTAGTGATACTTTTATCAAAAGAAATCATTGCTAGGAAGGTTTCCTATTCAATTCACTCACTTATCAAAAAACCAAGCCAATAAAGATTTCATTAAACAAATCATTGAATACACAAATCTAAACAAAATCACAATCCCTTTTGTTCATTAAAACCACAATGAATGAACAAATAAAAAATTTAAAAACCATAGTCCCTAGTGAATATTGCAAAGGTATAACTAATGTAAAATCCATCTCACCAAATATGCAATCAAATGATAGAAAATAATGCAAAATGCGAATCTTTACAGCTTATATAGAGTATCATGTCAAACTTTCAAAAGAAGAAGATAACATGATATGTGCAAATGAATCACATAAAGACAAGAAAAAAAATACATGGATAATTCTAAGATCATGTAATCCTACTTTAACACCAATTGAAAGATAAAATTAGGAACATAGAATTATTCTATGCCCAAAATCATACATAAATTCATAGAACACCATATTATTAAAACAAGGTTACAAGATAGAACCTGATTTGAAATTTATCAACATATTAAGTGGACGAAAAATAATCAAATATGATCAAATGCATTAAGTTCTTTGTTTCATATCTCACAACTAGGTCTTTTAAATGGTAAAGATAACAATTTATTGATTAGATGATTAGTGAAGGGACTCAACACTCACTTTATAATAAGTGTGTTAGGACTTCCATCTAATAATCTACAATGTGCCTATTAAGCATATGCAATTTAACCTACATTTTATTAATTATAATAATAAATCCACTGATTAAACTAGACTTTATGCTTTTGAAATCAATTTTTCTAGAATTGGTTTCATTTTAATTTCATTTGTGAATGAAGTTTATTGTTTGGAAACTATGTCAAAAATAACAATTTCAATTAATTTGTAAATGAATTCTTTAGTCTAATACATATTGAAAAATGCATCAAATTCAACTAAAAAGTAGATTTTAATGATACCATGATAAATAAAATATTAGAATAAGGGTGATTTATATGATATAAAATGTATTTTAGGCTAAATGAAATGAATTTTGGTAAAATTTTTGATAAATTTGATGGATTTCATAATGTCACAAATGTAATTAAAACAGAAATTGTAAATAAAATGAAATAAAATAAAATCCATTTTAACTTAAACCCAAACACTATTTGAAAAAGAAACTCACTAGGAAATGAAATAAAATCTTATTTTTAATAATTCCAAATAAGGGGTTAGGGCAATCTTATATCTCTTATTTGACCATATTATTTTAGCTCAAAATTATGATTAATGTCTACACATATTAGATTAAAATAAAAGAAAATAAAATCTAACACGTAAAACACAGAGATAAATCATAAATTTTAACCATGTATAATTTTACACATAAACCAATTTTAAATAAATTGAATTCTCATTTCTTTATGATTTTAAATGAGAGGTAAATCTTTGTTGTTCATTTCCATACTTAGTTCGTTAATTAGCATATTCCACGTTGGCTTTTGATTTCCAATTATTCTCAGACCATAAAGTAGTTATGAAGTTGAATTCTAGTCGTGTTAATTTTGTATTTGAGAAAGAGAGAGAGATATATATATATATATATATACATAATATTTTTTTTATGTACAATGAAACTTTTAAGTTTTGTACTGGATTTAGAGAATTTCTTAAAAACTTTTATGTCTTTTTATTTACAGTATATAAACTTATTGTGATCAATACTAATTCGAGATGTTCAAATTCTATATTATGGATTGATCATTTTTAAACAAACAAGGCAAACTTATGTTTTCCTTTGAATGTGAAATTAATATTCTTGAGGGATTATTGCCATCTTTTGGCTTGGCCCCTACAGTGGCACACAAAATTTTGTGATATAGATTTATAGAAAACTATGCATCACTCTCCATTGTAGAACTAATATAACTGATACCAATGTCAGATGAGGCAGATCCCTCCCTCAATAATGCAAAAATCCTTCTCATAATTAAGGGCATGTATACATATGTTGCCAGTGTTCGATACGAAGAGAGAATTGCATAATAAAACTGGATCTTTCACTCACATAGTATCGTGAAACAAATAACTTTTCGGTATAGTGTTATTTTAAAACTATTTTTCTACGTGATGTTATCTTTTTTAAAAAAAAAAAAAATAATAAGGATGGAGTTAGTCCAAGTAACTCTATTGGATGAAGTTATTTTGGCTAACCATCTAAGTGGATGGAGCCATCACATGTAGCTGTCCCCTTCTTGCCGAGATTCCTGGATGAATTCTGCTCCTTTCCCATGCTACGTGTCATCCCATCCATCTTTTCTTCTCATTTCTTCTTTATAGTTCTTTACTTCATTTTCAAATTTTTATCTTTCATTTTTTCATCCCATGAAACTGCAACAATAGGATGACATCACTGACACTAACACCACCCTTTAAAGATTGCATTGGTGATAGTAACATCATGACCATTTAAACGGTAAAAAGAAAAAAAAATCTAGAAAAGAGATAATCCTTGCTCTGAAAAAAGAGAGAATCTCCTCTGGAAAAAGATCTAACAAAGAGAAAAAGAGAAGAATTAGAATTTCGTTTAAATTTACCTCTCCAACCATGGTTCAAATTGGCTCAACCAAAGTTCTATATCTGCCTATCCACCATTCGTCCTTCTATACATTCAACAAGATGAATTGAATCCTTTGGAGGAAACTTTTGTATGTCTCTACTATTTTGAAGTTGAAGATTGGTGGGAGTTTTCATTTTAAAGCAACAACACTAGTAGGCTATTTTAATTCAGACTGCAAGTGTGAGGTAACTTATAAATTTGCTTTAATACAAAAAGTATAATATTGTTGAATGAATTTGCAAGTTAGTTATTAATATTTCCTGAAATTTAAAAAGATTTGTAATATTTTTTGAAATATTTAAAAGATCTTTTTGTCTTTTTTGCCATAAGATTATAATTATATATGCTCTGCATATTTTTATTTATTTATGTTCCATGCTTTCTATTTTGTTTATTATAATTTGTAATTAGCACTATACAATCGCAAATTTTTTATTGCACTAAAGTTATTAAATCAATATAAAATAGGTAGTTGACTTTATATTGTTTATATCAATTTGTAAAATTTGTACATACTATTTGTGTCTTATTGATTTATGAAAATTATTTATGTCTTTGTGATTTATTTAGTAAATGAAATTGATTAGATAGGTAATTTCATATTAAATTTATTGATTTGTTAGTTAATGACATAAATTGCTAGCAATAATTAATTAATAGTGTGATTAAAAAATTTAGTTACAAAAGTGATTTATTAAAGTAATAAAATAATTTTCCTTTGCTGAAGTTTAAATGAATGTAGAAAAGTTAGTGAGATTTATATTTTTATCAATTTGTAAATTTTTTACATAATACTTGTGTAATTCTGACTTATAAAAAGTAGTTATGTGTTACTGATTTAGTTAATATATTAAATTTAGTACGCAACTAATTTATTATTAGGTTTACTCATTCGCTCGTAGTAACATAAATAGTCATAGCAATTAATTAATATCATGACTAAAAATCTTAGTCATTAAAGTGATTTTTTTGTTCGTAGTAGCATAAATTTATTTATTTAATAAAATGATTAATTAAGATATTTATTTATTTATTTGTGTGGTGTATATGTAGAAAAATGAGTCGCAAACTGTTATTATTCTTTTACATTCAAACGAGAGATGTATGATGACATGAAAAGGCTGGCTTTCGAGAGTTCGGAACCTGAAGCTATTAAAATTCAAAGTACCGTGACGTTAAATGTTTTTAAGTGAAAAAATTTTGTAAAATAAAATTTAGGAGATAAAATATATGTGTCGTTTAAGATGTATAGATTTCCAATAGCATGCGATCAAAATATTTGTAATTAGGGTTTCAAATTCTATGATGAAGAAGATGTGAATTACATGTTTTATTGTTATGATCATTTTTTTCAATCTTGATGCTCTTGAATTATAAGTTGAGTTTGAGAATGGTAAAAATGCAGAAAATGAAAAGATGAACATGACATCACAATGAGCAAATACATTTGCACTCATCTGGTAAGGGCACTTGGCCAATTCCTCTAATCTCTAGCACATGATTTCCCAACATGCAAAAAAATTTGGCGTTAGTTTCTTAGTATAACACATATATTGGACAATTTAAATAAAAACAAGCTTTCAAAAATGTAGACCTGCTCCCTTTGTGACAACTTGTTTGAAATGTGTTCTTATAACCTAAGCAATGAAGCTTCTCTCAGATCAAGATCTATGCCACTTTGACCTTCTATTCGTCATTGGTATGTAATTAATCCTTCAATAATTCATTAAACAAACAATGTTAGCATAAAATTCATCTAAAAAGAAATTATATTATATATTTGAAAAAATTGAAAAGGTCTAATAAATAATTACTGTTTAAATAATTAATTACATAAGTTTTCATATACTTTTCAATAATAATAACAAAAACATCAGAAGGAAAATGAGATTATTTTTTAAATACAGCAATGTATGAATGCAATTTAATTTAAAAATTTTATTCCTAAATATAATTAACACAATTATTATTTACTAATTTCTCCAATTAGTTTAAATTTTAGTCACGTAAATAAAAATGATATTATTACAATTTATTTACATGAATAATTTATAAATAATCACTTAAATTTTATTGGCAAAATTTAAAAGTAGAGTTATTTAACTTTATTTACATAAATAATGTCATTAATTAATAACCAAATTTCGGTTTTAGTGACATAAATTAAAAATCAAGTTATGAAATTCTATTGACATGAAAATGCTATTGTACCGATTATTAAGTGTTTTTCTTCAGTCATTTTTATTTACTTTTTTCCTTTTCTCACATTTATTCAAATTTATACAGTATCGTTCAACTGACTTATGTAATCTAAATATATATAATAAAACTAATCTCATCAATTACAACCTACATTGATTAAAATTATTGACCAAAAAAATAATAAATAATAACATTGCAGAAGTCATCACATTAAGTACAAATATTTTTTAAATCACTTTTTCTTCTACAAATTTTAATTCTAAAAAAATATTTCTCAATTAACAACTAATATATCAATACTAACAACAGCAAACTTAGTAAAATTAATTTCTTCATTGTCACCAACACATGTAACCTTTTTTTCTTTATTAGAATTATCTATGATAGCATCAATAATTTATTGTCTTTTTTATTCAAATATTTCAAGCAAAATAATATTACAACAATAATTAAATTGAAAATATACAACCACAAAAAGACTTCGATATATATAATAAAATAAATACATTAATTAACTTACCCTGTATTACAAAATGTGTAAAGTAAATGATGCTTCCTTCTTTTTTCATTAGACAATGAAAATCTCTTTCAAAGAAAGGAGAAAGAAAGAAGAAACATGAAAGAAGAAAGGCGAAATGAAAGAAGAGGTAGGAAAGATAAAAAGAAGGGAATAGCTACAAATTATATAAAGAAATGAAAGAAGAGATGTGAAAAATGAAAGATAAAAGTTTGAAAATGAAGTAAAGAAATATGAAGAAGAAAGGAGAAGAAGAGTTGGATGGGACAAGACGTACATGGTGTCACAGACCAGTAGCTTAATAGTTGGGACATATGGGGCTTAGATACTCACCATTTAAGAAATAAGCCAATCAATTGGTTAATACACCACCCAAGTTTGGAAATAATGGGCCAAACACACACATAGCAATATTGGGATAACCATAAGTAAGTAAACATAACACATAGGCAACCAACACAAAGAAAGGCAACAATGATGCAACTTATCCAATCCAAATAAATACGACCAAAAAAAGATAAAAATAAGGGTTAATGTAAATCAAAGAAGGGTTATTTCTTTCATTCATAATGCATTTCATCATATAGTTTGGAGTGTACAGGAAAGGTACCAAACCACACACTCCAACCCCTAGACTAATGCCATGATGCCCACCAAAAGTCACCAAGCATTCCCCTAAAAGAGCATTTTTAGCCAAAGGCTTAATGGCAAGAGTAAATGTACTTTTTGTGAGTTGACATAAGGTCTTTTCTTATAACATGTGAAGGATTTTTGCACCATCTTACATCAACATGAAGTTAAAATTCCATGGTGTTGGTCCCAAAAATTACGATCTTTCCCTTATATTAGATGATCTTTAGTTTGGATTCTAATTTGCAACAAAAGACTTTAAATTTCTTTGGAGATTTAATTAGAGTATGTTTATTGGATAACAAAGAATTTAATTGTAGTAACTGATTTAGATATTGTGTAGAATGCAAAAATGGTTTGACAGAAATTCAAATTGCAAAAATAGGTTATTAAGAATAGAAAATATGTGTAGAAAGATAAATGCAGTAAACAATAAAGAACACAAGATTTTTAGAGTGGTTCCACTTCAATTGAAACTACAATTGAAGTGTACATCCACTAGACTGAATCCTCAACTAAATGGTCAATTTTATTAACAAATACAACATTTATCTGGGCTCTTCCAAACTAGTTTATACACAAGACTTGACTGGGATCTTGCTAACCTATTTACACACAAGATTTGATGGCTCTTGATAACCTAGATACAAAAATTCTTAATCTTCTAACAATTGTGATCAACCTCACAATTAAAGAAGATACTACAAGAATTCTTTACACCTTCATCTAATTATGATCAACCTCACAATTAAAGAAGATGCAAAGGGAAGATCAACCTCTCCCTTTGTATCTTAGATTTCTATCAACCTAG
>JANHAO010019800.1:0-13103 GCA_026873985.1 Saraca asoca
ATATCTAAATGCACAGAATGTATAGTTCAGGATGTGCTAGAACTCAATCAAATTGGTCTAGGGCACCCATCTACACTAACAATTACGTCCTTAAAAATAATTAAATTTTTATTTATTATTTTTAAAAATAATTTATTTTATTATTTATTGATAATATAAAAATTTATATTAATATTAAATCAAATTTAAACCTAAATTATGATTGAACTTTTATTTTTCTTGAAGAATTAGTAATTGATTTCCAATGGCATGTTTTCGTATATACCCTGAAAACTAGATAGTTAAGTTCCTAAAAAAAAAATGACCCTTTTTGTAGATAAGGGAAAGGAAAATAGAATAATACCGAAACCTTTAAGGCTTATTACCTATTTTAGGTTAAATTAATCCTTGTAACTCAAAAGTTTTAAATTAAAGGTTTGTATTTATTTATTTTTATTGTTAATTGGATATTTCAAATATTTTTTTATTAATTTTATTAACAACCAATTTATATAAATAATGATCTATTAATAATTTATATATTAAAAAATAAATGATTAATTATTTTTATCTAAAAATAAAATAATTTGATAAAATATCTAAATTTTCTTTAGGTTGATGTCACTTATATAAATAAAAAAATTTATATTTATAATTATTAAATTATATCAAAAGAATATTATTTATATACGTCAATTATTAATAAAATTTAATAAAAAAAATATTAAATATCTAATTAAGAAAATAAATATAAGAATTTAATACATTTTTTAAAAATATAATAATTTAATTAAAAATTAATTGAAATAACAGGTAACAAAATAATTGAACTTTATTTTTATTAATGGCTTGCGAGAAATATGCGGTCCCAAAGCAGACAGGGAAATGACATCCGTAGCAGATAGAAGTTACAGAATCCGAGAAGTTGTTGACGGAGAGGGTTGAATCTCGGGGAGATGTTTGCTTTAATAATTATAATTCAAAATATAAGATGTAAATGAATTTTCTCGCCCCTTGTTTTGTTCAGAAGGAAAGGGCCGGAAAGAAAAGCAAAAGGAAAAACCCAAATATATATTAGTAATATATATATATATATATATATATTCTGCATTTGTGATATTAATACTGGATTCTCAATTTTTTTCCCCTCAAATCTACTTCTAGTGACAATTGAAAAACAGAAGAAAATAGTAACATTAGTTGATATTCTACTTATATCCTTTTTATGCTAACAATTGAAGTTCATTGTGAATTTTTTGAAATGCATAAAAATAAAATAAAAAAGCGAGATGATATAATATCTAATATATGGTATTAATTTATGAGAAACTCCAAGTCAAAATCAAGCGGAAGTAAGCAACTCATGAAGACCAGAGGACCCACAGAAACTTCTCTTATTTGGTTTGGATGGGATACAGTCAATATGAATTTGGTAGAAATTAATAATAAAGATAGGCTCATTTATTAAACAAATTTTATGGTATTAAGATTTTTTTTCTTTTACGTTACAAAATTATAAAATTTATTATATATAAAAAATATATATTTCTTTAGTATGATAAAAAAAATTTAATGAACAGAAAATGCAGGGTGTTGTTGTTGCCTTGTGTTGACTGTAATTAGTGGCGTTGGAAACTAAAAACTGAAAACTGCGGCTTTGCTTATAATATGGGGAACGGTTGAAGGATTAACAAAGGGAAGCTCTTACTCCTACGTCGTCTTATTTTATTAGTAAATAAACGCACCTCCTTGCTTTACGCGCTTTCCTCTTCTTTCCTTTTCTTCTAAATTACTAATTCTTACATGCTTCTATTATCATTTTTAATTTAATTTTTATATTATCTCATAAAAAATTGAATTTTATTATCAACCTTACATCTTCACCTTAATGTAATGTTTTCAAAATCATTTTTAGAGACAGAAATATAAAATTTATGTATTTTTATTTAATTTTTTAAAAAAATTATATTAAATTAAAAGTAAATTAAATAAAAAATATATATTTTAAATTTTATGTTTATAACATTATTAAATGCTACTTAGGCATGGGTAAACCAGGCCCTAAGATTTATTCATTTAATTATAACGTACTTTTATGAAATTCAATTCTTAATTTTATTGTTTATTTATTAATTTTATATGACATATGCTTAATAAAATTTTTAATTTTTAATTTTTAAAATGTTAAAAATTATGAAAATTAATAATTTAATAATCATTTATTAGATGAAGTAAAACTTAAAAATTATAAATATTACTAATTGATCATCATTTATTAAATGAAATAAGGATATAAAGGATAATTATAAGTTAAAATTTTTTTTTCACAAACAAACACTAATTATACTACTTACTTTAATTTTAAGTCATTTTTTATAAACTTTGACTCAGATATTGCTTTCAAAGTTCAAGCTTTATTATGGAGTCAAAAATAATTTTTTTTTTTACTCTTTCAATTTGTATAATATTTTTACATATTCATTTCATCTACTTATCATAAAAAGTTATCACTGTTTTATAAGTAAAATTAAACTTTTAATCTCTATAATTTGTTTTCATGTGTAATTTCATCATTATAATTTTCTTCTCTTAAAATTAAGTTCTTAGAATTTATTCTCATATTTAATTAATTCATCATATGCATTATTTCAAAAAATTTTATATACAATTATTTGACATGCTTAACATTTATTATAATATAATAATAAAAAGCTATTTATTAAAATCATAAATTGTTGTAATTTGAAATAAATATTTAAACAGACATAATGAGATCCAATTTTCTAGAATCGAAAACATAATTGATTCAAATTATGATTCATAATTCTCTTAATAATTTTCATTTACTTTATTTATTTATTTGCCATATTATAACTCTACAAATCAATAAATATTTATTATATTAGACAATTGTATATGAAAATATCTAAAATAATGATAGTAAAAAGTTAATTATAAATGAAATTAGACTTTAAAAATCTAATTATGGAGAAAATCGTGTAAGAACAAAATTATAAATTAAAATAAATTATAAAGATAAAAAGCTTAATTTAATATTTTGATAAAATGTTGAAAAATATAAAAAAAAATTTATGATGCAACTGTTTTCAATAAAATTGTAATATTTTATTTAGTTGTTTGACGTATTTATGTGTTACCTGTTAAGGAAACGTTAATAAATTTTGTCTGCAAAATTGTTAATCTCATAAAAAAAAATTAAAAAGAAGCATGATTTATCTCCATATATATTCATATTCTGCGTTGCAATAGAGGTTAGTCAATTGTCAAGCTTTTCTTTTTTTCTTTTTCCAAACATGCCTTTTCTCGTTAATTAGGACCAATTAAGAAAAAAAAAAAAGAAACTAATTTATTTTTTCTTACACAGTATATTGTTAAAATAATTGCTTGGGATGAATTAGGAAGTTTCACAGATGATAGCCCCCTTTTGTGCAGGAGATAATCCTTGTCCTCCTATAAAGGCACTATAGTAAAATGTTAATAAATCTCCAAATCCGAGTCAATGCACTGTCTATCTCCCTTCTTCCAGCTGTTTCTAGAACTCATGTTTTAGATATTTCTGATACATTTTCGTCCTTGTCGCCTCAGTCTTGTTAGTTTCGATCAGTTTTTTCTTTCCTGGGAAACTTTGTTGCTTCTTTCAGTTTTTATCAGCAAAAATAAAACATAAACTCATTGTAACGAGTCTTCAGTCTTCAGTTCCATAAAACATGGCTTTGTGCAGATAAAAGCAAAAGTTCTACAGAACATTTACTCATTTTCTTGTGGCTCTGGCTTTCTTGTCTTTCAATTTCCGCGCGAATTTTTAACTTTACCCTGTAATCCTCCTGCTTTTGCTTGATGGGTTTGATTTGAAGTTAAAGCGTCGCCTTTTATCTCTGAGAATTGTTACTTAAATACTGATCAAAACAGGGTAGGCAGAGTTTCCTTCAAGGCTTAGTTAAACAGCGAAAGAGAGAGACTTGTTACTGTTTATGTAGGAATTTGGAGGAATTGGAATTTCCAGCGGAGAAACAGAGTGATGAGTTTTCAACATTGCAGCCGAAGTCACTGCCTGTGAAAACGGAGAGATAAATAGACATAAAGATTGAGTTTTGCGGGAAAGTTGGTTCCCAAACGTCAAAAAATAGAAGTCTTTGTTGCGGGAGCTATTTGCATTTACAATTCTCTCTCTTCTCAACCTTTTTTTAAAAAGGGAAAAGACAATCCCGAAAGTCTCTCTGGTTCTGTTACTTTCTCTCTCTACCTTCTCCTCTTTCATTTTTTTTCCTCTCATCTGGGTTGTCTGTTTTTTTCTGGGTTGGGAGAGAAACTGATACTCCCCCATCCCTTCTCTCTCTCTTGAATACTTTCCTTCATCTCTCTCCAACAACACCATGATTTTCGATAAAGGGTCGTTTCAATCGTCTAACCTCGACTGCCTCCTCCGGTGTACGACACCTGCTGTCCAATCACAACTTCTACCAAAGGTTCTTCTTTTTTTTCACTATGTTCTGTTGATTTCGTTTTCATAGAATGTCTAATCTTAATTTCGCGTTGTTTGATTTTTGTGAATAGTCGGAGATTAGAAACCTTAATCGTTTGTGGCATCCGTGGGAGAGAGAAAGAGTGGAATATTTCACGTTGGGCGATCTATGGAATTGCTACGATGAATGGAGTGCATATGGAGCTGGAGTTCCAATCGCCTTGAACAATGGGGAAACTCTTGTTCAGTATTATGTGCCTTACCTTTCTGCAATTCAAATATTCACCAGCCATAGTTTCAGGTATCTCTATATGAACAAGATCAGAGAAGCAATTCTATAATATTTTTAAAATTTTTCTGACCAAATCAAGGCCTTTGCGATGCATATGTTTTAATGACGTGGAGTTTGGAAAGTTTTTATTTTTCCTGTAAGTGTCAATGTGCTTTGTAATTAGAAGACTTGTGAATTTGGAAAACCTGTGACGGGAAAAAAAAAACCGATTTTCGTTGATTTTGCTGACCCATTTGGTTCTAAATAAAGTTCTTTTGGTCAAACTTTCACGTGGTTATGTAAACAATGTTGTTTATGAAATAGGTGGCTTTATTTTACTTTTAATCCTCTCCCCTATCATGTGATTTGGTAAATCACGTTTTGCATCCATTTCAGCTTGACATGAATATTCTGCCACAGAAGGGAAATTAAAATTGAAGAGTTGAAATTTGGAATGAAAATTTTGCAGGGACGAGACAGAGTCAGGGGAGTGTGAGACAAGAGATTCGTACAGTGATTCATTGAGCGATGAGAGTGAAAGTGATAAGCTATGGAGGTGGGATGGGAGTTCCTCAGAAGAGGGTGGTTTTGAGCAGGAAAGCCTTTGGCATCTCAATGACAGATTGGGTCACCTTTATTTCCAGTATTTTGAAAGATCTACTCCTTATGCTAGAGTTCCTCTAATGGATAAGGTGCTTTGCTTCCTTCTCCTTCAGCAATTTCTTACTCTAGCTTTTTCCCTCTTATTCCTGTTGTTTATTTCAGTTTCATTATCATTTCTGTGTTTTATCTGTTTTTATTGTATTATTAGGAAAGATTTGTTAGGTATAAGAACAAGGAAGTGCTATAAAATATGCGTTTTGCTATTTAGCTCAAAATCCTTTTCTGCACTTTTGACTTTTCAGAATGAATCTGGACTTTTTTTTTTCTCTGTCTATCCAAATTACCAGTGAAGCCTCCCTTTCTCTTTAGTTCTGTTAAGTGGGAACCGGAATTGTTAAATATTCCCTTTCCTATTCAATTTAACTGTTATATTTCTGGAGTATATGTTCTCCATTCAAAATTCTTGTCTGTTTTACATGACTCCCCCCAAATGTTTGCAGTTTCCATAGGTTGGATGATTATTGTGATTATCAATTCTGTAAATTCTGTGTTTCAGAATAGTATTAAGGTACATAGATTCCATTTTTGACTCATAATTGATTCCCACTCTCAGATTACTGGGTTGGCTCAAAGATACCCTGGTTTGATGTCACTGAGAAGCGTAGATCTTTCACCGGCAAGTTGGATGGCAGTTGCTTGGTAATTTCCTACTTATATCTACTTTTTCAACGTCTTCTATTTCCTTTCCCCATTGTCAATAACTTCTATTACCCAAAATCAGCTATAGATAGTTAGAATGTATCAAGAGAATCAACTTCTCTAAAGTGTAAAGAAATTCAAGACCGATATGAATAATCCTTGATAATAAAAGAAAAAAAAAAGAAACTTTATGTCCATGTGCTGAACGTGCATACTCTCCTAAAGATAGGGACCAGTGGGCCCTAAACATGAACCTTTGTTGTTTTCTCTCTAAATGTGCACTGAGCATACATACTCAAGGACTCCATGTCAGTATAAAAAACAACCATTTAATTTATACATGACTTCTATGAACTTACCGCATTTGTCAATATAAATTACTGAACAATATCTCAAATTTATATTTTTCAGGTATCCGATATATCACATTCCCATGGGAAGAACAATTAAAGATCTTTCCACATGCTTTCTCACTTACCACACACTTTCATCTTCTTTCCAAGGTATTATTACCCTTTATGTAAATTTCACCTCCTTTTAGAGGGAAAGGGAAGCGATATATTATGTGCGTGTGAAAGAAAGAATAAGCAATTGAATGGTGTTTGATTGTACAGATATGGACTTGGAGGATGACACAGAGGGTGCCCAGCAAAAGAGAAAGGAAGGAGAAAGCATATGTCTCCCACCATTCGGATTGGCCACATACAAAATGCAAGGCAACGTTTGGATGTCGGGCAATTGCGGTCGGGACCAAGAAAGGCTGCTCTCACTATTGAGCGTAGCCGATTCATGGCTGAAGCAGCTAAGGGTCCAACATCATGACTTCAATTACTTCATCGGCATTCGCAACAGTGGCTAGCAACTCTGATATTTTGAATGAGGATTTGGTCTAGTGGACTTTCTTTTTTCAGTGTGAGTGAGGAAATGAATGAGGATTTGTAGTTTGATATTTTGAAGTCTTTTGAGAGCATTTTAGGATCTGCCGCCAGGTGAGATTTCAACTGCGGGTAAACTGATGAAATGACCCTTTTTACTGCCTCGATTCACTTGAAGAGGCTCTGTATGTAGAGAGATAGGTGAGGTCAGACAGATTGTGTATCACCTTTTTATTGACCCTAATGGATCCTGAGAGAGATGTGGTAGAACATTGCACGTTTTCCCCTCTTTTTTTTTTTTTTTTTTTCCCCTTTGTCAGTGCCATTTTGTTTCTCTTTCACTATATATATCGACATTTTTGGATGCAGGCAGATCATTCATGAGGACAAGACTCAACACAGTTTTGATAAATACTTGTCCATTAGAGATCATCCACAGCGACTCTAATTTAAATTCCATATTAATAATAGAGATGTTGTTTGGTTGATATAGAATCTGTGAAAAATAAAATTTACTAAAAAATAGTAAATAATGTGTTATTTAGTTATTCATTAATTAATAAAATATGAAAATTGTGATTTTTTAAGAAGTTTTTATTTTTCTTAAAATATAGGAATTTATTTATTTACCCTTAGATATGAAGAAAGTATTTGCAGGAACTTTTAATTTTTATTGTTAACTAAAGTTTTAAACACTTTTTAAAAGTTTATAAAAGAATATACTTTTTGGAAAATTTAATTTCTCATAAAAAATTATTTCTCATATGAATCAAACACCTTAAGTCAATTTTGCTGGTTTAGTAGAACTTTTTATATATTTTAACTATGATAAATATCTTCACTTCACCTAATAAATAAAGATCAATTATCAATTTTTACAATTTTTAATGTCTTGAAAATTAAAAAGTCAGATTTTTAATATGTATGAGTTTCAAAAAATTAATAAATAGATAACAAAACTAATAATTGATTTTTATTTATTAAATAATTGTAGGAGCATGTAAAAATTTCTTGTGGGCTTGGTGCCTAATTTGTGAGCCAACTTTGCACCCAATCAACATCCCCCGTGGTCAAGAATATTTTACGGTTATACTTCAATATTTTCTTTTTTTTTTTTTTTGAAAAAATACATGCGTAATATTTTGTAAGAAGTATGCAATTCTCTTTATTCTTACAATTTTTATATTCTCTTTTCAGGTTTTATTTGTAAAAATTTAAAAGTTCCCATGTCAAAAATTTTGTTGATAAAATTATAAAATTTTACATACTTATTAATTTGTTATAAACTTATGATTTTCTTTAAGAAAATATGCAAAATTTTACACTAAATTAGAATTTTTTTAAAAAACTTGCAACATCATTTACGTAAGTATCAAAGAAGAGGTCATTTTTTTTTTATCATTATTGTTTTTGTGTGCTTTTCATAGTAGAAAGCAAAGAATTTTTTACGTTTCAATTCTAATATATATTCTCATTCTACTCAATAAATCAATAAATATAATATATTTGTCAAGTTTTATAATTTTTAATATTTTTGCTATAGACATTTTTGGTACTACGCGAGGTGAGTTAGCAAAGACTCAGCAAATAAGTTTAAATAAAGGAAAGGGTTAAATTCGCCAGATTAATAACTGCATAAGCACAAAATGAGATAAAAGCCCCAACTCGCCCAAGGGCTAAGGAATGAGTTCAAGCTCGCATAGCTAGCAACTCATTATACGCGAGCTCGCATTGCCAGATGTGAGTTCGCGTGGTTCGTCCTCGTTGATCGAAGACCAGTAGCGCCTCAATTCCAGATCCTAGTGTGTGAACGCAACGTTATTATCAGCAACAAGCTCGCCAAGGGTAAACCTGAGGCAAGGACTCTCTCCAATCAAGATTCGTGAGGCTAGTCTGCAAGAAACAACATGTTAGGCCCACTCGCATAAAATAATTTATAGAAATTAGTTAGCAGTTTGCAGAAGTCATTTTTTAGTAATTTAAATTGTTTTGTACATTTATTTTAATGTAATAAAAATATAAATTGTAAGATTACAATTATAACCTCTCCAACCTCTATAAATAAGAGAAGGGAGATCATTATAAAATAGGATGAATCCGTGCATCGAAACTTTGTAGAAATTTCTCCACATTAATAAAATATTACCATAGACGTAAGGATCAGTGTTGTTCGATTTTAGCTGAATCACGTTAAAAATTTCTCTGTGTGCTCTTGTTGTTCTTCCTCTTCATTTTTGTTATTTCAACCGGATTGTAGTTTGAGTCTTTAGAATTCTTTTGATTGACTGGATTTAGGATTGAATTGAAATTCATCATTAATAATTTTAAAAATTAAAAAAAAAGGTTTTTAATATTTGTAAATCTCAAAAAACTAACTTATGATAATAACAAATGTCCTATATTTATTGAACAAAAACAAGTGCATTTTAGAAGCCTAAACTAATAGGGACATTGATATTGATAAGAAATAAATTAAATAAAAAAAAATTGAGGGGTTTGCTAGTTGAGATGCATCCATATTGGGAAGGGCATAGTATGGGTTTATTGCGTGTGGACCCATGACCAAATATGGGTCATCCAATGCATGTGGAGCTTCCCTTAAATAGCTGTGATTTTGGGATGCATCCAAAGATGGTCACCTAAAATTCTGAGCCCTTTTCGCTTTTCATTCCTCACTTCCCCACTCAATTATTTGTTCTCTCCTTTCTTTAAAACAAAGTGTTTCTTTGATGCTATACACTGATAATGAGAAATATCTCTACACGTTTCTCTTCCATCAATATGAACAGATGGCAGCACACCTCTTCCATGAGAAAAATATATTTTTAAAAAAATATGACATTTATTTATAATTATAATTATAATTATAATTATATAAATATTTATTTATTTAATAGTATATATAAAAAATTTCATGATAAACAACATCCACTTCTGTAAAGTTGGAATTATTTTCTTTTGTTATAATAAAATTATTTATTATTTTATTAATAATAAGATAAATAGAAATTATAAAAATCTTTCTTTTTTACACAATCAAATAAAATTTTGTTACAAAAATGTCTTCGGCAAAACAAATGAAATTTAAACTAAACTTAATTTAGGTGAAAGATTCTTCCTCTAAATATAAAATATTTTACAAGTTTTTAAGAATAATTTTATAGAAAACTCAAATACTTCATATGTCAAATATTTTTATCATTAAATCAATAATTTTACTTTTAAGATTTATTTGTTTATTTCAATTGTTTACTTTGAGATTTAAAAATAGGTGATTTAATGATAAAAACATTCAATTTTTTAAAATTTAATCTTCCTAAAATTAAACTTATTTTGTATCATTTGGCACAAACAATATATGGATATGTATAGATGAAGTGACTAAAATGAAGTACTACAATTTTAGGAGAGCCAAGGCACATTTTTAATAAATGTTCTTGTTAACTAATACTTTAAAGATATTAATTAAGGAATATTGAAAGGATAAAATTTTTAAAAATGTATATTTTCTGTATTTAATTTATTCTCGTACTTTTATGTAGTTTATTTTTAATTTTTAGGAATAAAATAAATATTTTTAAATTTTTATTTGATTTCTACTCAACTTATGGATAGTAGTCAACAAATACACCAATCTGATTATTGCACTAGCTACGTACATTACATTAATTAATATGAAAATATTGAATTTCATTAATAAATTTTTTGGAATGCTCAGACAAGATTAGTGATTGATTTAATTGCGGATATTATTATACAATCAGTTGTGACAGTCGCCATGGAAATATGTCATGATATGATAGAATGAAAGGAAGTGGCGTCGTTTTGGGTATGTTCCAGCTAAAATGCAGAGTGGCAAGCGTGGCCACCAATAATGATGCCCGCCTCCAATAAACTCCATGCTTGTTCTAACACTAGAAAGTTAGATGACATAAATATATTATACATATGATTTTAAATTATTACGATAATAATTATAATTATATTAATAAAATTATGAATAAATGTAAAAAAATATTTATTAATGTTTATGCAGAATTCACTGGTAACTAATATTTTGTGTGTTTAGTATTCTAATAGAACCCTTCAAAATTAATCACACACCCAATAGAATTAGAAACTCTTTTTAATGTGTTTGGTTTTCCATTTAAAATTGTCTAAAATTTTGATTACACAAAAAGTAATTCTTTGTTTGATTGAGATTTGACATACTTAATTGTTTGTTTTCTTACCTTAATATCTCTGAGTTTATAAATAATATCCAAACGTTATAAGATAAATGATCTTAATTTAGTTATTTTATTGTTATTTTTAATAATTTAAAATTAAAAATATTTTTCTATGTATGACTTAAAAAACAAACTCTATATAATTAATTCTTAAATAATATTGAACTTACATAAAATTAGTTCCTCTAAAAATTATTATGATGAAAATCAATTTTCTCTTGCTAAACAAAGACGCCATTCTTCTATTATTTTGATATTTCAACAAAAATGTCATATTTAATTATACATATATTCCAATAAATCTTCTGTTGCTCTCTTTTACAATACCAACTCCACGCCCCTTACTTTTTTCTAACGCAGCCACCGGCGTTGTTATCTAATTAATATATTATTAATTAATAGAAATTAGAGATGTTAAATCAGAAATGGGCCAAGAGGGCGGACTAAAACTCAAACTGCTAACCACATATCAGAAACCCACAAATTTGTAAGAGCAGATTGCCGCAACTACCGACAAACACATTACTTTTGGCACTCACTGGCACTGCTGCCAAGGGCCCCTCAACTCAACTCAACGAATCTGTACCATCACAACAGCTTCAATTATAATATAATACTTATTTTTATTTCATTCAATAAATAAATTTTAAAAATTAAAAATTAAAAATTTAATACGTATAAATTTTATAAAATTGATAAATAATAAAAATATAATTAATCTTAATATTTTTTTATAAAATTCTCGTGTGCACTGCTGAATAGTACTTCACTTGTGATCCATCACAGCATGCTGCCATGTGTCCTATCTTCAAAATTCTTTATATATTCTTCGCTCTTTTTCGTGGTGGATTGACCTTTCAACTGTACAGATGTTGACATTAAATTCACGATTGTATTTAATGTATTTATGTTATGTATTCTAAGTAAAGAGTATATTATAAATAAATTTTTTATTGTATTATTTTTGTTTTATTTAGTGGTGTATTTCTTTTTTGATTTTTACACACCATATAAATGCACTTAATGCAAAGAAATAATTAGGTGTTTTTTGCTTTCTCTTGATAGGAAGAATACTTTCATTAATTTGTTATTCATATGTCAATTTTGTGAAATTTACATTATTAAGAAATATATTTTTTAATTTTTAAGATATTAAAAATTGTAACTATCTTTTTTCTAGTATTTACGCATTATTACTTGAGTATACAAATAATTTTGGGATACTTTGTTTGGCATAAATAACTGACAGCTGTAAGTTAGTTATTAGTTATTTTATTAGTCGATAATTGAAAGTTGATAAATTAGTTGATTGTATTAGAAATATTTGATAAAATTAATAATTGAATTATTTTATAAATATAAAATAAATAAATAAAATATGTTAATATTATTAGAAAATGAAATAAATTAATTCATATTTATTTTAAAATTACATATAATTAAAATATTTAAAATAAGAATAAAATTTATTAAAATTTAATTAATTATATTTTATAATATTATATATTTATTTATTTTTATGTATATTGAATTAATGAACATATGCAATATATGTAATGATAAATGAGATTTTTTTATCCTTTTTGATTTTATAAAAAAATAAATATTAAAAATAAATATTTTTTATTAATTAGAATATAAATTATTAATTAATAAAAAGAAGAAGAATAAATTAAAAAAAAATTAAAAACTCTGTTTTAATAAAGTATGTAATTTCTTAAAAAAAATTATTTTAAAAAATTTATTACATGAATCATCTTTAAAATATATATATAAAAACTATTTATACTGTGCTTGGATGATAGAAGGGAAAGGAAAGGAAAGGAAGATGGAAGGAATGGAAGATGATTTTCCATTGATTGGTTGAGTGGAAATAGAGAGGAAAGGAAGTGGAAGGAAGTGTAATAAAAAGTGATTTAAAAAATAAGAATAATAATATAAAATCATAAGATTACATAATACAT
>JANHAO010019801.1:0-13081 GCA_026873985.1 Saraca asoca
GACATAGTAAAAATAAAAACAAGATTCATTAATATAAAGGAAAGCATGATGTTCAAAACAAATAAAGAAATAAAGAAAGAAGAAATTATAATAAAAGAAAACTAGAATTCTTGAAAAAGCATAAAAGAAGATGAAAGAATCCTAAATTGAACTTAGAAAACTCCTAGGAAAGCAAGAAAACTCGAGCTCTGGTAATCCTAATTAAGAGAAACTAATGAATGCTAATTGTGTCTTCAGGTTGCTTGGAGGACGTCATTATATAGCAATTTTTAGACCTGGAACACGGTTGTGTTCCAGGACATGGGCAGCCTATGTTTTGGGTTAGATGGCTTCTTAAAGGCCACTGGCTCTTGCACCGAACACAGCTGTGCTTCAGGACACGACTAGGCCGTGTTCGATGCTAGCTTCATGATCTCTTTCTTATTCTTTGTGCAATTAACTTGAATTCTTCATATCTTTTTCATAAGCTTCTTCTTGATTCAAATATGCTCCAAAACTCAGCTTTCATTCTCCTTTTAAAGCCTCTTTTGCTCGCCTGAAAAGACAAATGCAAACTATAGCAGTACTAAGAACAAACTAACTAAACTAAGACAAAAAGTATAGCAAAACCACAAATTAATAACCAATCAATAGGTGATAATCAACATATTTATAGATATTTTACTCATTTATCATCCTCCTACTGGTTGGAGTTCATCTCTATGAAGCCAATCTTCTTTCCAAAATGTAATAACTGCAGGCTTGTTCTGATTTATATTTTGAATCTTCTGATATAAATTTACCTCGTTGAGACTTTTAATGAATGAATTTTTCTTGATGATTCTTGTTGAACTGATTATGTTGCATATCGCAAATAATGATATGAATTCCTGCAAATTACAATAAAATAAAATATTTAAGTAACCAATCGGTCATGCTTCTTGGTGAGCAATAAATCCAAGCATTAATGCATCTTAGCGGGGTGTATAAATAGATCATATGAAAGCTGCGAGCATTAGGTCGCATAAGAGCTATGCTTTATGAGCCATGCCACAACAGTCTTGTTGCTCAGTAGGCATTATAAGTTTGTCTTTGCTAGCAATCCTGTCACTCAGTGGAACAACAATCTTGTTGCTCAATCCTACAACAATCTCATTGCTCAGTGGAATAGCAATCCCGTTACTCAATCTCGCAGCAATCTTACTGCTCAGTGGAATAACAATCTCATTGCTCAGATCCACAACAGTCTCGTTACTCAACGAAACAGCAATCCCGTTGCTCAGTTCCACAGCAATCTTGTTGCTCAGTTCCATAACAATTTTGTCGCTCAGGAAGGAATTAAGTTTATTCTTAGCACCTCTACACCTCAGCAAGCTTATAGCTTTTACTGGAATGAGTTTATTTTAATGCCTCTGCACCTCAGCTGACAAGCTATCAATGAACTTAGCATACAAGGTGCCTCAGCTGAAAAGCTGGCAGTGAACTCGAGCTTGACTTTGTCAACACAGAATAATTTTCTTCTTATATAACATTTTGCTGAAGATTAGCAAATAGAAAGATTTAAAGGGCTTTCACTAGCCTTTAAGCAACATTAAAATATGGTCATAATCGAGGGGTCTTGTTTGTGGCCAGTGACCCGCTAGGGCTGCTGCTCGGAGGGTTGGACCACGTAATCTTACAAGTGACCTTTCTTAATGAGGTTCTCTATGGCATCCTTAAATGCCCAACATTCTGAGGTGTTATGCCCGACCTTATCATGATACGCACAAAACCTGCCCATATCTCTGAACTTGTTAGGGGGCCTTCAGGGGTTTAGGTTTCCCAAAATCCTTCCTATTTCTTTTTATGGCGAAAATCCTCTCTTGAGTGTCAGACAAGATGCTGTAACTTTCATGATGACCTTGATGCTGAGGTCACTCAATTCTCACTTTTTTTGCAAGCTAGACGTTAGAGTCAGCTTTTTGGTTAGAGTTGCTCTTCTTCTTGCTTTGAATAGAGCTGCTCATTATGTCCTCTTGTTTGGACTCCTTTGCACTAAAGGTTTCATTCCACTTGATCTATTTGGCAGCTTGATTGTAAAATTTAGCTAGATCTCTTACTAGAGACTTGTACAGGATTTTATACAGATTTCCATCTTTACGGGGTCCCTCTGAGATGGCTGTTAGGATATTCTCCTCTGAAGGATTTTCTATGGAATTGGCCTCGTGCCTAAACCTGATTATGTAATCCTTCAGCTTCAGCGACTTATGCTAATGCTAACGTTGAAAGATCTTTGTAAGATGGCAAGGTGGTGCGAGTTGCCTTTTTAAAGCTCGATATTGATCCAAAAATTTCTTCTAGCATTCTTCCCAACTAGTGACACTGTGAGTTGGGAGGCTTCTAAACCATGCCCAAGGTATACCTCCTAATGTGGCTGGGAAGACATGATATTTAATTAGAGGATTAATTATTTAAAGGTCCATCTAGACATTGAATGCATCTAAGTGGTTGCATGGATCGCTATTCCCATCTTACAATAGAATCATGGGAACTTTAAGTTTGTGAAGGAGGGGTCATGCTTCAATTTCTTTAGAGAACGACAAGCTACCCTCGTCGCGAACTTGATCATCTTGAGCTCGAGGGCACTCTTCTAGTCACTTTAGCTTCTCAAACAATTCTTTTATTTTTAGGTCACGTGAGAAGTGACTTGAAATATCTCCCTGGTTAGACCTGTTTGAGCTTCTAACTCGATGCGAGCCCCTAAGTTGTTGACTATTGTAATTCTCGTGTATTGGGCTAGCTCCTGACCTTGTTCGTTAATTAGTGGAGTGAGTCAAATCAGAGTGCCAATGCATCTGCCTAGCAGACTTTTCCTTCTAGACACTTTCACATAGCTACTAAAGTTGCATAGTGATCTTGGTCTATTCCTAGGGCTTGCGCTTGCATCAATACTTTAATCGCATATGCAAACTCTCTTACCGTATTCTCAAACGTTTGCAGGAGTTAGTGACCTATCTGCACCTCATCTGTTCTGGGAGCAGCAGTAAGCTGGCGATGGGTCTTAAGATATGTACTGGTAGTGATGCTAGCAACGGGAGCGCCTGTCGGCTGATTAACTAGAGTGTTTGAGCTTTTAAGGGTTTTCCTCCTCTAGCCATTGTAGTTGAAAAGAAGATCAATAGAAATGCAAATGAGTCCTTATAGACGGTGCCAAAATGTTAATAGTAAAATTTGATTCGATCCAAATCTAGCCAACCAGAAGAGTTCTTAAGACTCAAATTGTAATCCGGTTGAGCAAACTAATGATAGAGAGATGGAGAGGAAGAACAGCAATAACACAGAAGGATTTTTAACGTGGTTTGGCTAAAATGGAGCAGCACCAGTCCCTACGTCCAGGGTAATATTTTATTGATTTAGTGAAAATCTGACAGAGTTACAGTATATCAGTTCAGTTTGCTTTATAGATATCTCTTTCCTCATATTTATGGAGGTTAGGAAGTTACAAATATAAATACATAATTTGTATTTCTATTACATCAAGTACATTAAGTAATAAATGTAAATGACAAGTATATCTTCTACAAATCGACTTCTGCAGACTGTTGGCTGACTTTTGTAAATTGCTTTTTGCGAGTGGGCTCATGTCAGCTGCTTTTTACAAACTGGGCCCACGAGTGTTGGTTTAAGAGGGTGCTTGTTTGAGGTTTACCCTCAACAAGCCTTTAGTTAGGTGAGATGTTATGTCTCGCGAGCTGGGACTCTTGATCTGGGGTCGCTGCTGGCCTTCAGTTAGCGATGTCGAACTCATGAGTTCATTTCTAGTAACGCGAGCTCGTGTAAGGTGAACAATTAGCCTACGCAAGCCAGGGCTTGTTCTTTAACGAGCTGGGGCTTTTGCCTTGTCCCATGCTTGTGTAGCTGACGATCTAATGAACTTATGGCCCGTTTGGATGGGCTTAAAAAAAGAGCACTTTTTTTAAGCTCCAATTTTCTGCTTCAAAAAAAAGTACTTTTAGCTTTTTTTTGAAGTAGAAAATCGGAGCTTAAAAAAAAGTACTTTTTTGTTACTTTTACTTTTTTTAAAAGTTTTTTTTATTTCTTTTTATTTTGAAAAAAAGTAACTTTTTTTAAGAAAAAAGCCCATCCAAATGACCTTCTAGCTTTTTTTTCACTTGAACTTGTCTATTGCTGGGTCTTTGCCAGTTTATTTCGTATAGTACCAAAAAATATGCATAACAATTCTTAATTATAATTTTAAAAATTTTTATGCATCAAATTTTTAAATATATATATGTCTAATATCTAATTATCATAAAAATAAGTTATAATGTTATATTTATCCTCCAAAATTTCATCAAGGTGGAGTAGTTATTAAATATATTCAAGTAGGCTGTTGTCGCCGAATAAATTAAGTGAATTTCCATTTATTTGATATTTAGTCTCATGCCCTGAACAAAACAAATAAATAAAATTTAATTTCTTGTTTGAATCTGTTTAGTTAAGTGTTGAAATTATGTATTCAAAGATACCTTAAATTTTTCTTCTCTTTTTTATTCCACCAAATAAATTAAGACTAATTGTAAATATGTGTCTATAATATTTTGAAAATTAAAAAAATCATATTTTTATTGCTTATAAATTCTATAAAACTGAGAAATGAATAATAGAATTGCTTATGCATCCCTCAAAATTAACACATGAAAACTTCCTCCATTTTCTTTTATTTGTTGTTTAGAGTAAACACTTGTTTTTTGTCACTATAATATGCAATTTTTTTTAATTTTATTCCTATAAAATATTTTTTTCTCAATTTTGTTCTTAAATAATATTAATTTATTCAATTTTATCTCTCAATTAATATTTCATTTAAATTTTTAATAAAAAAGTTGATGTGAAAGATTTAAAACTTATATAATCTAACCAATTAACTAATTATATTTATCTTCTCTCTAATCAGACTCAATGACTCTGTATTTTATTAATAATAAGATAGGAAAAGCAGGCCATATTATACATTTTATTCTTAAAAATCAAATTAAAAAAATTATCGAGTTACAATTTAACTAGTTCGATTAGTTAAACTAATAATTGAAATAAATAATATTATAATTAAGAAATTAAACATATTAAATTAAATTATATAAAAAAATTAACATATAATACAATTCATCAATTTAAGTTTGTAATATATAAAAACCTATAAATATAACAAATAAAAATTATTATAAATTTTATAAAAAAATAATAATTAATAAAATATTACAGTTGTAGGTCAATTATTTGATATGTCTTTTAAAAACTTATTTTAAAATTAAAAAATGCAAAAAATATCCAATTTCAAGGTAAATTATAAAAAATAAAATAATAAGTCAATAGGTTACAATTTATCGATTCAATTCGATTTTAATCAATTTAATCTAATCCAATCACAAAAATAATTTTATAGTTAAATCAGACCATTATACATATTAATTTCTGAGCTGACCAATTCAATTGATTAATCCGATTTAATTTTCTACAGAGTGCTAACAAGGACTATAACATTGCTTTCATTGGCAATGGAATTCAAAGATACTTCTTTACCCCTTGATAAACGGTTAACAGAAGGCATCCGAGGCGTTGACCATTAAATTCGATACAAAATTTTGACTGTCATATTTTGAATATGTTATTATTGCATTTTACTTTCTTTTTTTGTTCTCGTATTTTTACATACAGAAACTTGATTTTATTATAGATTATACATTCTTTATTAGATTTGATATAAAATTTTGACAGTGATATTTTTAATAATTATTATTTTCACATCTTATCTATTATTCTAATATAGAAATGAATTGATTAAGAAATTTTTAATGGCTTAAAAATAGAAGTTTTTAAAATTTTTTATATTTTTATTTAATTTACTCTCATTTTAATATAAATTTTTGAGAATAAATTAAATAAAAAATATAAATTTTCAAAAATTTTATATTTTCAACACCACCGTTAAGATTAGGGATGATAATTTTACCCGCATATCTGTTTACTCATGGATCTCCACTCGTGATGGATGGGTATGGATATGAGAAAAAGTGTTTGCGGGCGGGTATGGATATGAAAATCATATCTGTAACGAATATCGATAGGATATGGGTATGAGAAAATATTTATACTCATACTCGTTTATCCGTTTAAATAAAAAATATTTTTTATATAAACAAAATGATATCATTTTGAGTAGTGTATGTAATACCTCAAAAAAAATAAAATAAAAATATTGACTGAGGGATTAAAATGAAATTTTGATATTTTTCGTTGGGGTCATAATATAATTTCATATTTTTAGTAAAGATTTATTTGAAGTTGATGAAAAATTTATGGAGTTAAACTGTAATTTAAATTTTTTTTTTTTTTAGTTCTGGCAGATATACTTGTAAGTATATGCATACCCGTGGGCACAAACTCATATCCGAACCTGCTACAATGTTCGTAGGTACAAATAGGATATGGATATAAAATTTTTTGACGGATATGAATATAAATATTAACATATCCGTCTAAACTCAACCTGTTGTCATCCCTAATTAAAACGATTTGTAACCAATGCCCTTAACAATGTCATTTTTACATACCCTATTATGATAATTATGATATGAGTTGTTACTCTCACTTAGAACCATTATTATTAACATTGTGATTTTTATGTACCTTGCTATGATATGAATTATTATTCTTATTTAGATATAAGGATTAAGATTTAAATCCATTTAATCATTTATATTTATCTCTATTATTATTCATTCACATTCATCCATTTAAGTTTTTTTTCTTTTATTTGGATAAATGGATTTAATCAATTGTCAACCCTATAATGTAGGATTAATTATATTGGGTCAACCCATGGATATATCTCTTTAAGCACTTCTATTAAAATTTAGATTTGTTTTAAAAAAATAAAAGAACTCGCACAATTACCAACAAAGGACAGTCATCAACGTGAATTTTTTTATTTTGCTTAATTTTTTAAATAAAAATCTATAAGAGGGGAAAAAAAATTATTTTGTGCACCTACGAATGAGTGCACGGAATAATAACAAACTCTAAAAAATTGATACGTATGAGATTCATAATAATTAGCATGAATTCAAATTCATCGAATTACCACTCTTTCATTAAAAGCCTCATTCCTTAAAAAATGCATGTATGATATTTAGCAAGAATTGAAGTCTATAAAATCATTACTCTTCTTTTATTTCTTGATTAACTAACATTTATTATCTTTTTTTTTTATTTCATCTGTATCACTTTACATATCAATTTACTTTTAATATGAGGTAAAGTAATAAAATGTACTCCCTTTTTGTTACTTTTTAATTGTCATTTTGGGAAAAACATTATTTTTATCCGTCATTTTAAAAATTCAATAAAACATTAACTATTATTTTCAATTATTTCCTTCTTAGTATAAGAGAGAATAGTTGAGAGATAATGAGAGGGAAAATATCAATGAAATTAGATAAAAAATAATTTTGAAAAGTACAGTAATTTTTTGATATAATCAAGACTATTTAATAACTTTTTGAACTTGTGCAACAAACTTAAAAGACAAATATTAAGAAATAGATGAAGTATTTTTTTATTTAGACTACCAAAAATATATTTATTATTATTTTTTTCTAATTTTATTCCTGTTATCTCTAATAAATGTCCAACCACACTCTACATATTAATTGACTTTTAATAAAAGGTAAGTAGTAAAATGCAATTTTTTTATTCTAAAATTGAGGTTATTGAATGGTTTCCTTACTCCTAATGCATTTATTATAAATGATAGATAAAAAAATGGATAGAGTATTAAATAAAAAGAGAAGTAATGTATTAATATGTAATATAATTATATATTTTTTTAATTGATTTAACTCACACAACAAAAATACACATAATAAAATTAAGAGTGTGTTTGATAACTCTAAAATTTTTAATATTGAAATTAAATACTAAATTTTAAGTGTTAAATTCATTAATTGCTAAATTTACCATGTTTGAATAATTTCTTATTTTAAATGCCAAATTTAGATAATAATTTGAAAATTTTATTACAAAATATTAACATTTTATATAATTTCGTAATTATTATTAATTATAATTTTAAAAATTTTTATGCATCAGATTTTTAAATATTATAATGTATATATATGTCTAATATCTAATTATCATAAAAATAAGTTATATTTATCCACCAAAATTTCATCAAGGTGGAGTAGTTATTAAATATATTCAAGTAGGCTGCTGTCGCCAAATAAATTAAGTAAAATTCTATTTATTTGATATTTAGTCTCATGCCCTCAACAAAACAAATAAATAAAATTTAATTTCTTGTTTGAATTTGTTTAGTTAAGCGTTGAAATTATGTATTCAAATACACCTTAAGTCTTTCTTCTCTTTTTTATTCCACCAAATAAATTAAGACTAATCATAAATATGTGCCTATAATATTTTGAAATTTGAAAAATCATATTTTTATTGCTTATAAATTCTATAAAACTGAGAAATGAATAATAGAATTGATTATGCATCCCTCAAAATTAACACATGAAAACTCCCTTCATTCTCTTTTAGTCATTGTTTAGAGTAAACACTCGTTTTTTGGCATTAATATGTAATTTTTTTTCAATTTCATTCTTATAAAATATTTTTTTAATTTTATTTTTGAATAATATTAATATATTCAATTTCATCCCTCAATTAATATGTCATTTAAATTCTTAATAAAACGATTGATGTGAAAGATTCGAAATTTGTATAACCTAATCAATTAATTATATTTATCCTCTCTCCAACTAGACTCAATAATGTTGTTTTTTATTAATAATAAGATAGGAAAAGCAGATCATATTATATTAGATTCTATTCTTCTTTCTCTGTAACACAACAATTGCATATATAACTAGAAAATCTAACTCTTTAGATAATTGGTCTCATCAAATAAGTTTCAAACCTCCCCCATCAAATTTCTGCTGAAAATTTAAAAAGCATATTAATTAAAAGATAAAATTGAATAAATTAATAGTATACAAAGATAAAATTAAAAAATATATATTTTATAAAGATAAAATTAAAAACTTATATATATCACATCAAGGTAATGACTTGTTAAAAATAAAGAAATAATAGAATTACATGTACGTTACCTAATACGTAAACGATGCGTAATTATCATTATTTATAATGGTATATAATAATGACTAATTTGTTTCTATTTAGATTGACGAGTAGAAAAGGCCGGCTAGCATGTTTCTTTTTGGCTCTATTTAAAGGCAAAGTCGCATTTCAACGTTGTGACTTCAGAATACACATTTTTTTATTATTATTTTCTTATTTTTTCCGTCTCCACTCCCTTGTTCTTCAGTCTTTGAATTATTATAATGTGTTGTTCTCGTTTATTTTTTTATTTATGAAACTCTATTTATACAGTTTAAAAATTTTAATAAGATTTTTGTTTCCTTCCCCAGATTTAGACCAGCAAAACATGCGCTTATGTTTAAGGGTGTAAATAATCATTGGGAGCTATTCCAATTCGACTTATAAGGATTTTGTTTCATTCAATTAATAAATAAATATATTTAAATATAAAATTAAGAAAAATTAATAAATGCAATAAATTTGAGAATTATAAAATTAGATTCATTTAGTTCACAAATAATTTCTTTAAAAATAATAATTAAAAATATAATTATATATATTATTTTATGTAATATATTTATATAAAAACATATAATATCATATAATTATTTTAAATATTATATTATAATTATAAGTATTATCTTTATTTTTTTATTAGATAATCTCTTTTACATATTTAGCATTTAATTTCTTTTAAGTAAAATAACTTATTAATTAGCTTCACAGTTCACATAAATTTAATAATATAAAGAATTTAAAAATAAAATGATAACTTATATTTAAATAGAATTTTAAAATATCAAGAATTAAAAATATTTTTTTTATAATTATAAATAAATTTATATTTTAATTAAATTTATTTTTAAAAAATTAAAATAAACGAATTAAACAAACCAACCTTGAGCCCAATCATTTAAAACGGAGGAACCTGAAAATGTTGAGTTTGATTTTGTTTATGCCCCTGCCTATGTCATACGCCCATAATTTAACTCATAAGGATAGTTTTGATTGAGTTTGAATAATTGTTAAAGATAAATTAATTTATGTTTAAAAAGAATAAAAACTAAATTGTAACTAACTCATAAGGATAGTTTTGATGGAGTTTGAATAATTGTTAAAGATAAACTAATTTTATCTTTAAAAACAATAAAAAATAACTTGTTGATTTCATGTACTCAGAATCCATACAAATTGTCATGAATTTCATACATATTTATTTTTTATAATTTATCATTAATCATTTGAAGGTAAAAAATATAACAAAAAAAGAATTTATCATAATTACAATTAAATTAAATATTATTTTTGTAAAAAAATGTGAAGTATCAATACTTTTCACTCATAAAAAAACAGTGTATTCTTCCCTTGATTAATTTGGTACTCACAACAAACAAAAATACATTAAGTGTAATGCTTGTGTAGTATAAAGATAGGGTATTCAATAATCAATTATATATTGTTAAACACTTTTTTTTTGGAAAGAAATATTTGATTATATTTTTAAAATTTTTAATAATTAATTATAGATAATAAATTTAATTAAAATAAAATTAATTTAAATAATTTTTATTTTAATAAATATTATAAAAATATTTAAATTTATACTTATATTATCTTCAATTTTTTTTATTATAATTATCCTTATCCCAAACGAAAATTCCTACTACTTTTTTCCTTTTCTTTGATTATTAATAATTAATTATTCAATCGTCGTCGTAAGGAACAAATACGGGATAATAATTTCTCCCCGCGTGGGGCACAGGGAAACTTCTCAAGTGACAATGATAGTCCGTGTCGCCATGTCACGGGTGACGAAAACAATGCACGCCCACTACCACATATATCGCTTCAAGCATTCTCTGTATCTTCTATCCTCACTTCACTTGTGGTATTTCTAAGCTTATCTGCTTCCATGGAAGCCTGGTTCATCTTCCTCGCCTCTCTCTGTCTCTGCTTTCTTATCAAAGCTTTCATCGGCCTCTTCTTTCATTCTCGCTCATCTCCTTATAATCTTCCTCCTGGTCCTCTTCCCATTCCCATCATCACCAGATTCCAATGGCTTCGCAGATCATTCTCAGAATTCGAACCAATTCTGAGAAATCTTCATGCCAAGTACGGTCCTATCGTCGCTCTCAGGCTAGGTTCTCGTCCTGCAATCTTCATCGCTGATCGAACCCTTGCGCACCAAGCCTTGATTCAAAACGGCGCCGTCTTTGCTGACCGCCCCAGGGCTCTTCCTACCAACAAGATTCTTAGCAGTAACCAACATAACATCAGCTCCGCCTTCTACGGCCCCACATGGAGGACCCTCCGCCGCAACCTCACCTCTGAGATCCTTCATCCGTCGCGGATCAAATCCTTCTCTGGTGTCCGGAAATGGGTTTTGGGCGTTCTTCTCAACCGACTCAAATTGGATTTGAAATCAAGTAATTCCATTAAGGTCATTGACCATCTTCAATATGCAATGTTCTGTTTGTTGGTTTTCATGTGTTTTGGAGAGAAAGTTGATGAGAAGCAAATAAAAAAAATCGAAGATGTTCAGCGCAGTTTACTTCTGAGCATTGGAAGATTTAATATACTGAATTTTTGGCCAACCCTCACTAAGATTTTTTTCGCCAAGCGTTGGAAGGAATTCTTGCAGCTTAGGAAGAATCAAGAGGCTGTTTTGATTCCGCTAATAAGAAGCAGAAAGAAAGCTATGGAAGAGAGATTCGGCAAAGCTAAAGAAGAGAAAAAGAGCAGTGTTATAAATGACAATAACACAAATGAATTTATTACATCATATGTAGATACTTTGTTGGATTTGCAGCTGCCTGAGAGCAAAAGGCAGCTTGGTGAAGGTGAAATTGTCTCCTTGTGTTCGGAGTTTCTGAATGCTGGGACAGACACAACTTCAACTGCATTGCAATGGATTATCGCAAATTTGGTGAAATACCCACACACCCAACAAAGGCTTGTGGAGGAAATTAAAGAGGTCATGGGAGATAGAGAGGAAGATGAAGTGAAAGAGGAAGATTTGAATCACATGCCATATCTCAAGGCTGTAGTTTTAGAGGGCTTAAGGCGTCACCCACCGGGGCACTTTGTGTTGCCACACGCGGTGACAGAGGATGTGGTTCTGAATGATTACTTGGTGCCTAAGAATGGGACTGTCAATTTCATGGTGGCGGAGATGGGTTGGGATCCAAATGTTTGGGAAGATCCAATGGCATTCAAGCCAGAGAGGTTCTTGAACAGTGAGAAAAATGGAGTTGAGTCATTTGATATCACAGGAAGTAAAGGGATAAAGATGATTCCATTTGGAGCAGGTAGGAGGATCTGTCCCGGCTTTAATTTGGCAATCTTGCATTTGGAGTACTTTGTGGCCAATTTGGTTTTGAATTTTGAGTGGAAGGTTCCAAATGGAGGTGAAGTTGATTTGTCGGAGATACAAGAATTCACCATGGTGATGAAATATCCTTTACAAGCCCATATTAGCCCTAGGCTTGAACTTCACAGTTGAGTTACTGTTGTCAATCCTGTTAGTTGTAGCTTCAACTTATATGAAGCACCAGATGTTGTCCTTTCATGAAAACAACAAGTATCGGGGTCGAAACAGGGGAAGTTTTTTTACTTACATCCTGCATATTAAGTTATGAAAGTCATAAAACGTAGGATTATGTTGTAACTATGACTACTAAATTAAATGACTTTTACTGCTTCATATTCAATCATGGTGTTGGTAATTAGGGCGAAAGAATGACTCAAGGTTCTGCGCATTGTTCCTTCACTCATGGCACATCTGCTGCACAAGAAGATTGCATTCTAGCCAATTAACATAGAGTAGAAAGAGTTATGAATTTTAGCCAATTAACTAACTGAAAAGTTACAGTCACTAAAATAATTAAGACTAGTTAATCAAAAGTAGATTTATACATGATCTTTTATTAAATAAAATTTTCATAAAATTCAATATAAT